>CBVK0100135842.1:0-14204 GCA_900067695.1 Picea abies
AAAACTACCAATAGCCATGCTATCCACCACAAAATGTGACCAAAGGGACGTGTTCATTTTGGGAGCTAACAAATACCAATAGAGAAGGTATAAAAGGCACCTATAGATCTAGAGCCATGCGTTCGAGAGCCAATAATAGTTGCGGTTTTAGCAGTCAAAGAACCAGTTGATCTTGATCCAATTCTAGTCCCATCTATTTTAGATTGAGATTGAGACCCAGAAGTATCGCTAATTTCATAGTAAAAAGTAGCAATTTCCCACTACTATAAACAGAGGAAGAAGGAGCAGGTTAAGACATTAGTTTAATCCATGGCAGAAAAGAAAGCATCTAAGACAGATCGAGTACCAGGGCCCATTGATTCAGATCCAACTCTAGATAAAGATCGAGATCCATAGTCACCAATTCAAGTTAAAGAGCCATATCTAGAAGCGGCTGATCATGTTTTAGAGCCTATAGATCCAGAGCCAGTGGACCTCATTTACTCTGAAGTGGAGGAAGCGAAGACAAAGGCACTAGGTGCATAGCAAAAGGCATCAGAGGTGAGAAAGACATTAAGTAGAAGATGAAGTTCCATGCCCTAACCCAACATAATAACCAGTGAATGGAACCATAGCTACGACCTAGCTTATGGACCCATATGGCTATATATCAAAGGCCACGGGGGAAGAAGTAGCTAAAGAAGCTAATAAAGTGGAGGCTAAAGTGGAGGTAGAGACAACTCCTAGCCCGATGGTATGGTAGTGTGCTTCGGTGGGCAGCCCAAAGGATGCAAAAGGGATTGTGATCATAAGAAGTAGTAGCAATCGTAGCTAGGCAGATCAGGCATGTGAAGAGGCCAAAAATTAGTCATTTCCGCGAGGGCATGAAGAGAACTCATAGGACTGGGGTGTTACTACTCTGAGTTAGCCGCTCATCGGTACGCTTTGCAATGATCCCACTCGGTGGCTCTTTAGTTCAATTAGGGTAGGTGGGAACCTATGGATGGTAATCCGCATGGGAGGAATGATCGTCTTATCCATTTGCGGTCATTGTTATGCAAAATCCAACCCCTCCTAAGCCGAACATTATGTAACTAATCACTAGCTCCCTTGGCAACATCTTGGAGAGGGAAAATATATAAGAGATTCTATTTATAAGTTCATGGGCTCCTCCACAAAGTTCAATGTAATTACAACTGAATACTCAGTGGATCTTAGTTCTTTTTATATTTAATAGCTTATCTATTGATTAGCTGGTTTTAGGGATCTATTGAAATTGGATTCATGGATTACTGAATTGAACTACACTTACTTAATGAGGTAACAACTCTTTTGGGATCACCTAGAAAATATCGACAACTTATAGGGCGGACTTAAAGGCACTAGGGGTAACTCTAACAACATTGACCAAGGGTAGGGTCTGCTGACAACACACCGGGGCTACAAATTATATAGCTTAGGAGAAACTGATGGGGATTGCAACTTGAATGGCTGGGGATACCTTCTTCTCCATGGGGAGGGGTCTCCGCTATCCAAACAGGGCTACCATCACTTTGACCTCCACGGTGGTAGCAACTATCATTACTTAAGGGAGGGACTAATGATGCAACAGATGTAGCATCGTTGAGAAAACCTATAGAAGGGGTAGAGAGGATAGTTGGATGGAGAGAAACATGGATATACTTAGAAGGATGAAGTCGAGTGTCCAGATTTGGTAAAGGGAACCTGTAGAGGCTACTGTGGTTAGGAGCTTGGCTCAACAATTAACCTCTCAGATAACGTGGAAAATTGACTAAAAGGAGAAATCACTCAAAAGGTGAGTGACCCACTAGTGGTACTGGACCAAGAGATAGTGGCTAATTGCTTCCTAGTTGTTGATTTGGTTGACAATCAGTTGGGAGTCCCCATAAATGCGAATGTCATAAGCACCAAGGTTGAGGGTAGTTGAGAGATTGAGGATTAGGGCTTCATACTCGGCAACATTATTAGAGGCTGAAAAGTAAAGCCTAAAAGCAAAGAACATGCTAGTAGTCTTCTTAGAGATAGGATAAATTGAGAAACATGTCCCAGTTCGATACTTATTTCTTGCTTCATCAAAGAATAAGGTCTGAGTCCTTGAATCTTTGTGTCCTTAAATCCTATCCTTGAGTCCATGAGTTCTTTAGGTGGGACTCAAGGTGCAAGGCGCCTTGAGGAGTAGCCTAGGCGCCTTGCGCCTTGCTGGGTGCCTTGCACCCTTGCTTGGCTCGTTGCCTTCGCTTGGCTTGACGCCATGCTTGCCTCATTGCCCAAGGAGAAATCCAAGGAGAATATTCAATTCTTAGAGAGATAAAGCTTTGGAGGGAATGTAAGTATTGCTTGTCAATTCTTAGTGTACCCAAGTCTAGTAGTTATTCTTGTGCTAAGATTTGTGTGGAAGTAGATCTAGAAAAAGGGCTTCCAAAAGTAATCAATATAAAGCTAGACGACTGGAATTACGTCCAAAAGATGGACTATGAGCAACTTCTGTTCAAATGAAATACTTGTCATGAATACGACCACTTTTCTAGAATTTTCCCCAGTAAAAAAGAAGTACAAGAAACATATGTCGCATAAAATGAAGAAGGTTGGAAACAGGTTACGAAGAAAGATAACACTGGAAAAGGAACACGCCTCGGCCCTGGATCTTCAGGATCTATCCCAAACATGGGTTCCTCTTGCCAAAACCCTATTTTCAAAACCCTCCCTAAAATATCCACCCCCAACACCACCATCAACCCCCCTTCTCCCATTCAAAACTCCTTTGAAACTCTGGGAGAACCATCCTCAAAGAAAACACCCTCTTCTGGGCCATTTTTGAAACCTGTATCCTTTTCTCCCCTAGTTTTAGAAAGAATAGAAGAAGAAACAGGTGATGAGGAAACCTCACATGAGGTCAGTCAAGAAGAGGAACCACAAGAATCTGAAGAATATTTATTAAAATTACATTCCAGCCAAGATGTGGAAGAAGAGAAAATCCCCTGGATAAACCCAGAAATTCTTGTCATAGATCCAATAAAGAATTCATAGAAGAAACAACGTCAAAAGAAAAGGCACAACGAAAGAAACTATCTATAGAAAACTCCATGCATACCTCAACTCGTAGAGGAGGATATAAAGGACATGATCTCCCATCTAATAGCACTCGGGCCTTCTCTAACCCTCATCAATGAATCTCTTCTCCTCGAACTGCAGGGGCTTTGGAAATAAATCCAAAGTTGAATCCCTAAGAGATATCAAAACTATGGCCAACCACTCATTAATCCTCCTTGAGGAGACAAAAATGGAGGTGTCAACGGTTTTAGAAACAACGAAAAAAAAATTCAAATTCAATAGTGGAATAGTTGTAATATCTCAAGGAGCATCTGGCGGCATAAAAACTATCTGGGAAAATAATATATAGACTCTTGAAGTAACTCTAGAAACTCAAGGCTGGATTCTAATTGTTCTTAAAAATAATGACTCCAATAACACTATCTTATTAATTAATGTTTATATGCCCAACTCCTACAAGGAAAAAACTGCTTCCAGGAAATCTCTCTATATGCTCAAAAATTATCTTGATCTCTCCTCTTGTATAATTGGTGGGGATTTCAACACCCATCTCAACTCAGTGGAAAATAAAGGAGGTAGTAAAATCAACAACCCTTTCTCTGAAAATCTTTCTTATATCATCTCAGATTAGGATCTGCAGGATGTCAAATTGTCTAAGGGGAAGTACACTTGGAACAATAGGTTCTCCAGTCTCTGCCATATAGTGCCCCAACTTGATCATTTTATCATTAACAGTAAATTCCTCCTCCCGCCTAGAAATGTCATCTCATATCTGCTCGTCTGTCCTCTCTGATCACAAGACAATATCCTTCAATTTCAATAACCCATAGAACTTTTCCCCTCTAACTTTTCTCTTTAATCCACTCTGGACTGAAAACCCAATTATCCCACCCCTCAACCAAAATGCATGGTCCTCCCCTTTCTTTGGGTCCCCCAATTATATTTGTGAAAGCAAGCTAAAAGGTAGTGAAAATAGCTCTCAAATATTGGGTGTAAGCTTCCTACATCCCTCCTCATCAAGAAAGACAAGAAAATGTTGAACTACTATCAAGAATTGAACAATGACTCTAAGAAGAGGAGGTGATTGATTCACTCCTAAATGAAGAAAAATAATCCAATCAACAACTACACCATTCCCAAAATACCCAAACCATTACACTCCACTCCCTGACTCGATTGAGATTCCAAGGAGGTCAATTCATGCCAGTGGCATCCTCAATCTGTCAAGTGTCTTGCACACTTAGGAGAAACTCGTCAATAACATCTGTCAATACAAAGATATCAAATAACATAACATCATAATCCATCAACATCATCATAAGAATCCATAAGCGAACAAGCAACCATATACTAAAACCAGATCACTTGCATGCAAGTGTCCTCAAAGAATAAGTCAATAACGTGTGCTCGCAAGAGTGGGATGTTATAGTACCCTAATCAGCTAGAGGCACACCTTGTCTCCAACAAATAACTTATGATCCTCCCTATGCTAATCATGCATGGATTTGTACAACTGTTGTCTCTTCTAGAGATGCTCATGGACCTTTAGATGTACCTATATTATATTTTCCAAAAATGTTCTTTCCTTCTGTTATTCTTCTTGTGATTATGATTCTTCCCTCTGTTTTCCATAAATGATGTCAAATGGTGAAGGAGGTAAATAACCAAAACAAGTCTCGAAAGGGGACTTATTGGTGGAATAATGAAGTACTCTATTGTAAGAGTGTTGAATGTATATTGTATGCTCATCCCAAGTCTTTGGAGGTTTGTTTTTGTATCCTCTCAATAGTTGCACCAACGTCTTGTTTAAAACCTCAGTTTGTCCATTCGTCTGAGGATGAAAGGACGTGGAGTACTTCAACTTGGTATCCATTCTCTCCCAAAGCATTGTCCAAAATCTACCCAAGAACTTGTTGTCCCTATCAAATATGATGGAGGTTGGCAATCCAAAATGTACCCAGACATGGCTTCTCATCTTGAGATTGTCCTCTTACAAGGAATGAGCATGCACATTTTGCTGAAATGGTCCACCACAACGAACAAGTATTCATGGACTCTACGAGTCATGGGTAAACCTCCAACAAAATCCATTGATATTCTCTCCCATGGCCTGTTTGGTACTGGAAATGGCATGTACAAACCAAGTTTTTGGTTGCTTGGATTACAAGTGTTGCAAAGAAAACAACCTCTAACAAAGTTTTCCACCTGCTCCTGCATCTTTGGCCAATACACATATAGCTGCAGATTCGCCATTGTCTTTGTCACACCAAAATTCCTAGCAACTCTAGAAGTGTGTGCTTCTCTCATCAATTTCACTCTTCTATCCCAGGGTATACAAATTTTTCCCAGCTTGTACAATATCCCATCTTGAATGTGGTATTCATTTCCTTCCATGGAAACAACTATCCTTTCCTTTAGTTGCTTGTAGACTTCCCTGAAATATTCATCTCCCTCATAATATTCACTCAAAATTTCATGAGTGAAAATCTCAAGCTACATTATCATTCCAATTGTTGCAATATTCTTCAGTGGTGGTCAAGAGAGCATGTCTTCTATTCTATTCATGACTCATTTCTTGTACTTAATCAACAAATGAAAATGTTGCAAGAAACTTAACCAAGTGTAATGTCTCACTTGTTGCATCTTGCTCTGAATATGTAGATATTGAAGAGGTTGATGATCTGTGTGTACGAAAGTCTCTTTCCCCAAGAGGTAATGCTTCTTCTTCTTCACTACTTGTACAATTTCAAAGAGCTCCTTATCATACATGTGATAGTCAAGCACTGCTCCATGAAACAACTTTGAATGGTAGCACACATGTCTGCTTCCTTACATGAGTACTGCTCCTAATGCATATCCACTAGCATCAATATCTAGATCAAATGGTTGCTACAAATTTCGCATGGCTAACACTGGAGCATCGCTAATTTTCTTCTTCAAGTCTTTGAATGCTCTTTGTTATGTCTTACCCCACTAAAAGTTCTTTCCTTTGACAGTTATGGCAAGAAATGGTGTTGCTACTGTGGAGAAGTTGACAATGAACTTTCTCAAATACTAGGTTGCTCCCATGAAACTCCTGACCTCTGTCACATTGGTGGGAATATGCCATTGTGTGATGGATGCAATCTTCTCTAGATTTACCCTCAACTCTCCTCCTCCAATCACGTGTCCAAGATATATCAAGGAATTCTTCCCAAACTCACATTTTTGCAAGTTGGCAATTAACCGAGTCTTCTTCAATGTCTCTAATACACGTGTCACATGTGAGAGGTGCTCTTTCCAAGTGTTTCTAAAGATTAGTATGTCATCTAGATATATTGTTACAAAAGAGGAGTCAATGAAGGGATGCAGTACATCGTTCATGAGTCTCATAAATGTTGCAGGTGCATTGCATAATCCAAAAGGAATTGCTAACCATTCATACAAACCTTGTCTTGTTTTGAACATTGTCTTCCACATGTCTTATGATTTGATCCTCACTTGGTGGTAAATTGATTTGAGCTCCAGCTTAGTGAAGAATTTAGCTTGCTACAATTGATCCAACAAGTCATCAATTCTCGGCAAAGGATATCTATTCTTGATGGTGATCTTATTTAGGGCACGATAGTCCATGCAAATTCTCTAGGTTCCATCTTTCTTCAACACCATGATGATGGGTGAACCACATGCTGATCTATTGGGTCTGATGACTCCCTACTCCAACAACTGCTGCAACTTCTTCTTTACTTCATCTGCTTCGATGATGTATTTCCTATACAACCCAATGTTAAGTCGTGGTGATTTCGGCAACAACTGAATCTCATGTTCAACCTCTCTCTTGGGTGGCAGTCCCTAAGGCTCTTGAAACACTTCCCTATAGGCTTCAATTAGTTGTTGTAATTGTTGACACTGCTCTCCACTACATTCTTCCAAGGATGCCTTCATCTCCAACTTGTTTCCTTCTCCTTGTTGTTTTCCTTCTCTCGGGAACAACAAGACAAGCTTCTTTGCACTGCCCATGATTCTTCTTTTCTGATGAGCAATGATCAAAGAGAGATTAGCTTTATCCTTATGTGCATTTATGGCATAATATTTTCCATCCTTGACTAGCTTGTACTAGTTTTCTCTCCTTCTGAAAATGGCATCCCTCGCGTACAAATATGGACTTCCCAAGATGACTCCACATATGTCTAAAGGAACCACATCTTCAACTACTTCATCAACAAAATTCTAATTGATGGAAAACTTAAATTTGCATTGCTTGCTCTCTTTTAATTCCACATATTTCCTTACCTACCCCAATGGGTATGTATGTGGATGATATTGAGTCTCCAACCCGAGCTTCTCAACCAATTGTGTAGATATCAAGTTGGATTGTGAACTTGGATCAAACAAACAATCTAGTTTGCTTTGATTCATGTGGATTTTAATACAAAAAATTTCAGTCATCTCCTTCTCCTCTTTGTGATTGCAACCAAATAATGCCACCTCTTTCTGAATATTAGTTCAATTAATCTTCCCTTCTGGGTCTGATGTGCCATCCACCCGTTCCTCAACATCCACTGATTTTAATGCTTTCTTCTTCTTTTTTTCTAAAAATATTTGGGGCGCTTCTCAGGGTTAAATTTCCAACAAATCTCCTTTCTGTGTCTCTTTCAATCACATACTTTACATTATTGGGTGGGAGGTGTTCCTTCTTTTGTTGTTTCCACAACCTTCTTCTCATTCCACTTCTTCATGTTTTTCCTCTTTCTATGTTTCTCTTGTGGTTATACTTGCTTGTGAGGATTTGTTTATTGCTTCTGCTTCTCTCCCTCAAGTTATTATGCTTGAATGTTGGCCTCATCAATTGTCTTTGTTCTGAATAACATCAATTGCCTACAAATATGAGACAACAATTTCCCCAAATACTTGACCAACATGTCTAGAATTTTGAGAGAAACTCCCATTTGAATTGCTCTCTTCCTGAACTCTATTGTGAACTCCTGCACTGATTGTCCTTATCTCTATCTAAAATAATGCCACACTATTTACTGGTGTTCCTCATATCCTATTGGATAAAACTAAGAATTGATCATGTTCTTAAACACTTCACAATCAGTCATTGGTGGTTCATTTCCTAATGCTCTACTTATTTCATCACTCTCCCACCATGTCAAAGCATGGCCTTCAGCTTCAACTGAGAAAAATCCATCTTTTGTTTTCCGATTACTTCGTGAACATTGAAGTGCACTTCCATTTGTTGTAGCCATTGGTTTAGCCTGATATCATCCACTTCTCCAACATAATGCTTTAAGTCCACCTTAGCCTCTACATGAAAAGGTACTTGTGTCTTGTTGTAGCTACACTCTCCCATTTCTGTCTTAGTCTTACGTTTGATCTCTGGCTTATTTTCTTCCTTCTTGGGGCCTTCATGCCCGTCATCCATTGATGGTATTCCCTTGACCTTTTTTGCCAAAAACTATGGCACCCTTGATGTCAATGTAGCTAAACTCTGCTCAAAATGATCCAATTTGTCCCTGATATCTTCTTCCTCTTCATAATGTTCCCATGCCATTCTTGATGCTCGACTTCACTCTATCCCTAACAAAGATTCTTGTCCCTTTATTTTTTAATCATTGTGGGTACTTACCATATAGATCTCACTAAATGTATTCAAAAATATACTATGATACCATCTAATCCGTAAACGAGAGACTTATAGCCTATCCATCTCACCAACACATAATTTTCTATTAAATTAATTATAACTCTGGTTGTGTAGATGTCGAAAAAATTCTCAACCAATATAGTTCCAAGTCGAATTGAAAATAAATAATGATTCAAGTTGAGTCGGAAAATACAAGACGAAATGAGTCGGGTCGAGTTGAAACAAGTCGGGTCGAGTCGAAACAAGTTGGGTTGAGTTGAAATAAGTCGGGTTGAGTCGAAACAAGTCGAGTTGAGTTGAATAAAGTCGGGTTGAGTCGAAATAATTCAGTCAAGTTGAAATTTCTCAAGTCGGAATTACTCAAGTCAGATTTCTTCTAAGTCAAATCAACCAAGAGATGTCTACCGGTCGGATGGGGAAGGAAATTCGACCAAAATGGAGACTAAATCAAATTTTTAATAACTAACAAGTGGAAGGAATGTCTGAGGGTGAATTTTCTCACCAGTAATGTCAGAAAACGTTTTGGAATTAATTTGGGTAACCCACAATGCGGAAAACATAGGGGATTCGATTCTAATGTTCGTCAGCAATCAAGAACATTTCAAAAGTCAATTTTTTTATACGACAATGGACGAAGACGTTTTGGGTGAATTTGGTAGCATACAAGTTTAAAAAAATGTGGATATGGTTCATGGGCATCCCATGAACTCCCAAACAACCCCATACTTAAATATACGATATCTACGATTTTTGGCCGGAGGAAAATGCCCTACAAGGTCTGTTATGAGTTCAACGACTGGAAACAAAATTAGAAACAACTCTAGAAGGAGGATCGTCGATTTCCAACCTCGGAATTCATTGCACAACTATAATTAAAGGGATGTTACTCTAGTGTATTAACCCACTGAGAACCAAATTAATATAAAAACAAACTCATACAATAACAACACAAATTCCTCGTCTCTATAATATTCACAAACGACCATTAGATTATAGTGCATACATTAACCATTCCTAAGCAAACATAAACCACGACAATCATCACACATAGAATTAGATTTTTTAACTTGGAAACCTAAACGGGAAAACCATCTTTCTTTTGGCTTCGACCAAGCTCTTATTTATTCAACAATGGGAAAGTTACATGCTCTCTGGTACATGTCTATGCTCCACAGTAACATCTGTTCAACCTCTCTACATATTTCACAACCAATGAATCCATTTCTCATTATAGGCATACATTACATAGAATGTTGAGTCGACTAGGAGGATAATTGGAAGGTAGAGAATCCCCAATGCTTTAGCTTCTCTCCAGTTCATCTCTCCACGGTTTCTTTATTTATTTGTCTTTTATCCCATGTGGGAAAGGTATTATGATCGTCTCTTTATTCATTTTCATACAACCATATATTGCCCGACTTTACATACATTATATACAAAATTGGACATCAATCATGATGACATTGGGCCCTTCACGTCAACAAGTCGATCTCCTTGATCGCCCATAGACTTAACAATGCATGTGTTGTTCATCTTTGAGTCTTATGTTGATAGTTGATTGTTCATCTTTGAGTCATGTGTCGATATCCAATTGTTCTTGTCATATCTGATTTAGATCATTATAGGATTTGTAGTTATTGAAAATATTGTTGTTATTGATGTGAAATACAGGGGGAGACTACAGATGTCCAAGATAAAAATCGCAAGATGGAGACCTTATATGGAGACCTAGATCAAATGGGAGAATAGGTTATATCATTGGAAATATTATTTCAAGACCTTTCCAATGGTATATGGAAATCTCTCTAAATCCTTAGGGATGAGGAGACACAATTTTTTCTATCAGAAAACCCAACCAAAAAGTCCAGCTCATCCCAACCAATATTTATAGGTTATCCCTAAAATTGAGTACAGAAACACTATAAATAAAGGATAGATGTGTGAATTTGAATAGAATCCAAGCAATAAGATCAAGTTTGAGGTGTGCAGAAGAGATATGAGGTGCGCAAGAGGAACTAGAGAGTCTTTTTGGGGTCTAAAGGTGTGCAAGAGGAGTTTTTGGAGTTTTAAGGGTGCACTATGAAGGACTAAGGTCTATGATGCTACAAAATGCATTGTTTTGAGGTTGTGATGTTGCAATATACAATTATATTTTGGGAATGATGCTATGAGGTTTTCTAGGGAATGAAGGCTAAATCTAACTAAGGTTTGAAGCTATGTTTGGGGTATGAAGTAAGGAGAGGCGTTGGAACATGAAAGTTAGGGGTATGATGATGCTGTGAAATGCATGAAGTATGAAGAATGCAGGTGAAATAAAAATTACTTTGTGTATGAATATATTAGACTGGTTTCTATACATATCTTACTGATTTTTTTCTCAACCGATGAGATTGGTGTCTCCAGTAGGTTGGTTCCTACACAATATCTTGATGAGTTGGTGCTCAATCGAGGATATTGGTGTCTCCAATAGGTTGGAGCCTACACAATATCTTACTGATTTGGTGCTCAACTGAGGAGATTGGTATCTCCAATAGGTTGGTTCCTACAATCTTTGTAACAGTAGGTTGGTTCCTATAGACATTTATAAAGATAAGTTTTTGTGGTTTTCTCTCGCAAGAGTTTCCAAGTTAAACTATGTGTACTTTGATTTAAGTTTACATGCATTTATTGTTTTGAAGATAATGAATGATTGATGGATGTTCAATTAAAGTAAAAATTATCTTATATGGATTAACCCCTCCTCAATATAAGCATAATTTCAACAGTAGCAACATTGTATAGTTGAACCATACCTCCTCAATCTTCATAGATCCATAACACACTCATCTGTGTGAGGTGTAATGGCCCATATCAACCCGAGGTATGTGTATCTATAGCAAATGGGTCTTCAACAATCTCTCAAATAATTCATTATACAAATACAACTACATAATATGCTACTTCTCCTATTACTTAACAAAAAACTGAAATACTAAGATGTGCAATGAAACATTACCTTGAGCCAAAATTTTGACTTTAAAAACAAAATAATGAATATAAGGAGTAAGGTTTAGGAAAAAGGATTTTAAATGAGGAAAAAGGGTGTCAAAAGTTGTAGAAAACCAACACTCATCAATATGTATGCCATAGAGTGCCAATACACAATGATAGCTTTGAGAACAAATTTGACAATTGTAAACCTACCACCTATAACACAAAGTATTAATATTTTCTCCAACATTATGGTATAACCAAATCCAATCTAAAATATCATAGTCATTAGGATTGACCTAGATATTTATATCCTTTATTAAAATCAATGCTTTAGAAAAAAAGAAAAATATTGGTGCATCTTCTTCGCCTTGATGCACCCTATTAAAGGAGGTTGAATTTTTATTATTATTAATTTCTATCTTAGGAGATTTACACTACAAATCCAAAATTTCTTTATATTTTAAAGCTTCTTTAAGGGTATATTCCCAAACAACAAAACATCATCCACAAAAATCAAATGAGACAAATCCAAAAGCCCCACAATCTTTATACCTTTGATAGATCCACTCCCATAATGGTCATTCACAATCCTACTACGACCTTTTGCTATAGTGAGCAATAGTAGAGGAGACAAGGAACAACCTAGTCTAAGACCTCTAGAAATTTTTTAAAAGGTTGAGTCAATTCCATCTATCATGACTAATAATAAAGTAGAACTAATACATCCCATTATCCAATTAACAAAAGGAACACTACAACCAATATGAATCAGACTTAAATAAATATACAACCAACTCACCCTATCACAAGATTTTGAAAGGTCGAGATTAATAGCTTGTAACTTTTTAGTATTGATAGAATGAAGGAATTCCTAAGAAATCCCAATACCACCAAGGATATGTCTATTTCTTAGAAAACCAAATTACTCCTTTGAAATAGTATCAAAGAAAATTGCCTTCAATCTTTTGGCAATGACTTTTGAAATAATTTTATATAAGGGATTACAGAGACAGATAGGTCCGAACTCCTTAAAATATGAAGGGTCATATCTTTTGGGATTAGAGTTATGAAGGTATAGTTAATGCTCTGTAATGTTCCCTAGCCAAGATGCCAAGAACATTGCGTATTTCATGTGATTTTTAAATGTTTTCTGGTTGTGGCATTTCGTCAAACACTTTGCAGATTTGGTCTTTTTGTGATTTTTAAATGTTTTCTGGTTGTGGCATTTCGTCAAACACTTTGCAGATTTGGTCTTTTAAGTTGCACTAGGGCTTATACTGATGGGTTTTGTGTGTGTTTGCAGCAATAATTAAAGTAGATATAGCAATGTAACATACCTCAACAAGGTGCAAGATCAACAACACAAGGAATAACCAAAAATACCTCAGATCTGATTTTATAAATAAGAATGGTTTTCCTCATACAAAATGGGGCAGATCTGGAATACATATAAGATAGTAGAGTGTTTGGCCTCCAAAATACATGATAGAAGAAGATACAGGCTTCCAAAATCCTCTCCAAGCTATAGACCAAAAACCTAGATGAACGAACTCATAACCCAACTGAAATATGAAGATCTTCCTAGCACAAAGCACCCCTCACTGGCCGAAGCAAACCAAGAATTAGGCCTCTAAGAAATAAGTTGTCGAATCCCCTGGGAAAGGCGCCAAACTGTATATCGGGCCAAGGGAAACCCCCTAGTAAATTCTCAGACTGAATGATGGATATCTGACCCTCTAGATGGTTGAATCATCTATCTGCAGTGCACCCTCCTGGTTATAGAAGACCAAGAATTCGGCCTCTATAAAGATGGCCTCCAAACCCTCTAGAAAATATACCAAATTGTAGATCGGGCCACTGGAAACCCCCTGATAAAGTATCAAACTGAATGATAGAGATATGACCCTCCAAATGACTTGATCCTCAATATGTGGTGCACCCTCCTCTCTTTGAACATGTACTAAGCACCACTAAATAAGATAGCATAGAAACCTCCTCTGAAACATGCTAGAAAAGGTGTCCTAGGCCATACGAATAATACCCAAAAGTTTGTTTTCCCCCAATCCTTCTCCTATGCCTGGAATGAACTCTTCTCCTCAATATGGTGCGCCCTCATGTTGGAAACCCTCCTAAAGCTACACCCTAGCTCTCCCTGAACATGTGGTTGATGTAGACACCCTTTGTAACTGAACGGATCCGATGTAGAATGGTGAGGGAGGAATATTGCACCTCTGTGACCAAGCTTGGACTAGGTTGGGTGGGATCTTTCATCACCGAGCTGATCTCTAGGGTTTTTTAAGTCAAAACCCTCAAAACCCCCAAGTGCATGGGCTCACTAGCAAGAAGCCCATGTCTCTCTTTTATAATTCTTTCTCACCTTGTCTCTCCAAGTGACTTTTACTTTATTTAATTATTAATTAATTAATTAAATCAATTAATTAATTAATTAACCATTTTTCCTCTAAAAAGTAGTTTATCCCTCCTTGTGGCTTCCGAGGCCATTGAAAGTCACTTCTCATCATTCTATCCTATAGTGCTATTCCTCCCGATT
>CBVK0100135843.1:0-14204 GCA_900067695.1 Picea abies
CCAAATCTTCAACAATGTTGTAGTTTTGAGCAGCACGTGAATTAGGATTAAAGGTCGACTTTCGAATTGTGCTCTTGGGTGGACGTAGAATAGACTCAAAGCTTGGTTTCTCAATCTGGAGTGATCCAGATGGAGGAGTAACTAAAGTGGACAGTGGATCCGGTGTAGTTCCAGTAGTTACTTTTTCCTTATCAGGTTTACCTGGTGGTGTGTCATATGTCATAGTACGAGTGGTCAAGTCTATCCCATTAAACATGTAAATGTGTGCACTGGATGAAGCTTCCTCACTAGGAGGATGATTTGGGTTGCCTCCTGTTGGAGGTGCAGGATGTTGTGCAACCAGTGACTGTTGTTGTGGAAAAGGATGTGTCAATACAGCAGGTTGAGAATTTCCTTTAAAAAGTTTAGTAACTTCGTCCTGATGGGGACAATCTCATGTGTAGTAATCTTCACCACAAATGAGACATGGAAATTTCGGTTTGCACTGCGGTTGCTTCTCAATAGCAGGTGGTTGCGCTCGTTTTTTTGGATTTTCGAATTGATTATTGTTTTTCTTAGGTTTATTCTTAGTTTTATTTTCCCCCCTAACTATTGCGGAGAAACAAATTGAATTGCATTCACCTCAGATACTTGAGTCAAGGTGGAGTTGGATGAGAGTGGAGTCGACTCGGTAGCTGGGGCAATGACTGAACGATTGGTCGTGTCGGTCGATTGTGAACTGGCCTGGGTTTTGACGCAACCGATAACTCCATCCGCATGAGCGGTGGAGGATGGTTTTGATGGGTTGGTTAATGGACGGGGAGCATTCGAAATCAATTCATACAAAGTATTGGATTGGGAATAAACCAAGTCCAAATACTGGGCACGAGCATTAGGAGGTAAAAGAGATTTGGTGAACCATTCAGCCAGCAATTGGTCAGGAATGGTTGCTTTGATCAACCGTCATCGTTGTCTCCATTCATGGATATGATCAGAAATATGTATGGAGTTGGTCTGACGAAGGGAGGTCAAAAGTTATGTGCATGTTTCGTAGCGGATAGGTAATTGGAAGTGAGTGAGAAAAGCCATGGCAAGTGAATTAAAATCTTGAAAAGTTCCACGTTTTAACTCAATGTACCATTTAGCCACTAAACCCATAAGTGTACGTTGGAAAAGACGTAACCAGATAGCATCATCCATGAGTGAATTTGATGAACACCACAAATGAAAGGTCATAATGTGGTTATTAGGGTCTTCACCAGGTTTACCGTCAAATTTTGGAATATTAGAAGATAATTTGGCAAGAATGACTGGCCAAAAAGGGGAGTGTAATATGGGATCGTTGGTTAATCTTGACAGATCTGGTAGATCTAGAGTGGCTAAGAACAGTAACTGTCAATTGACTTGAGGATGATATTGGTGTGGCATAGGAACACCAGTAGGACCGTAAACTGGTTGTGGTGGATAGTTGTAGCGAGCAAGTCCTCCCATATGTTGCTGATGTTGACCAGTAAAAGTAGGATTCATTTGTTGAGGAATTTGCATAAAAGGAGAGGGAAAACCCATTTGGCCTTGGGGAGGATAACCAGTGTAACCCAGGGGAGGATAGTTCGCTTGACTATTTTGAGGCGGATAACTAGTGTGCCCTTGAGGAGGGTAACTAGGTTGACCGTGAGGAGCATAAGGAATTTTCCCTTGGAGAGGAAAAGATTGTTGGCCTTGAGGACCCCAAGTGGGATTCGAGATCCCTGGGAAGGGTTGTCCAGAATGTAATCCAGAAGGATTGGGATTTGGGATTCCTCCTTGCAGGTTGGGGTTTGATGGCCCTCCCTGATGTGGCTGGTGAAACAGTCCTCCCTGGGGTGTTCCCCAGGATTGTGGGGGGTTTTCGATGAACAAAGATTGAAAGGTTGGGTAGCAACTGGGATTTGACCGGTGAAAGGGGGTTGCCCCCCAGTCGGAATTTGTGTTGAAGGATGGTTGCCCCTCGGTAGGGATTTGTCCACTGAACGAGGGTTGCCCCCCAGTAGGGTTTTGTCCCACAGTTGGGTTTTGTTGTGTGGCAGGGTTTTGCATCCTTTGATGTGAAGGTGTCCCAACAGGGTTTTGTGGAGTATATGAAGTTGTTGCTTGAAGAGGGATGGTAGGTGTAACTGTCATGGTACTTTGCAAATGACTAGGTAACACGACTCCTGTTTCACTTTGAACTTGTCCTGAAGTGGTAGGCTAGGGTGATCCACTACAATGTTACCTGAGGAGTCCAGTCGGACAACGAGTGGATCGAGAGGAATTGTTAAAGTCGGGTTTACAAGAAAGGTGGAATCTTCCTGAACCGTAACTAAAGCTCTCTCAAGATTTGCTAACAAAGGAGTAGCAGCACTCCCAACGTCTTAATGGTTTTCGACCTCTTCACGATAAGTGTCTTCAGGTGAGTTAGAAGGTAGGGGTTCGTAGCCTTCTAGAGGCAACCCTTGCATCCTACATGATCTACGAAGACCTTTATGGACCATAGTGTCAATTTTTAAGAAGAACTAAAGTAAACAAACACTCGCTAAAAAATCTAGAAAACCAACAAGCAAAACAATATCTTCTCTCAATGAACGTACTAGTTGGTGATGAAATCCAACATCGTGCGATCAAATTGAGAAGGGGCTAAGATATGAGCGGGTGGATCAGTTACGTTGGCGCCCTGCTTAACAGACTTACACCTTGGTGCAAGTTCCCTCACGGTTTTACACATGGGTTACCCTCCCAGAAGCCCGAGTGAATTTGACCAACGTCTATTCCAGGTACATCAAAGACTTCTCTTCATCGTCACCTCGTGTAAGGACCCTAAAGATTATGGCCACTAAGGATACCAACTCGCAGTCAGCCTCTGGGCGGGTACAGTTGACAGTGGAGTCCGAACGTATCGGTAGGATATCAAGTCCGAAATTCTTCAAGAACTGAGGACAAATGGATCGGTAAACTCCAGAGGACCTCGAACGGATTCAAAATTCACGAAGCTCTGAGGCCAAATGAAAACAATTGATTCTCAAGAAGAATCCCCAATATACGATCATACTACTATGATTGGTTAAGCCTCGAAGGGATAATCTTTGTTGCTCTTCCACACGCGGCCTCGTGTTTAGCCTCTATGTAAGAGGGGGATCCCAGCTATGCTTATACGAAGGTTGGATTTGCTCTCTCTATCACAAGATTCTGAGTTTATCTTGAATGCTTTGGAGAGTTATTCTCACAGCCTATTCCAAAGCTCTATATTCCAAAGCTCTAGTCCTAGTCTATTGTTGGTGTAAAGATCTAAAAAATAAAAGTTTCTAGTTTTATTTTAATTAGCATTCATTTTCATGGTTGTTCGTTACACAAAGGTGTATGATAGTGAAACTGATGATGTTTGAGACTCGACTTCCCAAAAAGGTAAAAAGAATAATATACAAACTTTATTTTCAATGAACTTCTAGCTACGTGAAGGAGAAGAGCTTCTTTTCTTTTGTCACTAACAAACACTCAAGAATGCAAAATTTTATAATATTTCGTTCTCAACAAGAATTCAAACGATTGTCAAATTATAAAGAAAACCTTTTTAATATCCAAAACCAATGCATACAAGTATTTCTTTGTTCGATTGTAAATACAAACTAAAATGTTCGTCTAATGCTTCGTGCTTTCTCTAATAATAAAAAAGGTTCACTATAGTGGTTTGAAAAAAAAGAAGCAAAAGTACACAAACAAAGACTCTCTCAGCAGTAAACAAGAGACCAAAAGAAGAACAACTACCAAACTATTCACTCAAAGGAAAAACACTAAGAAACCAAAAGTTGCACTTTATAGTCTCCCTGAATTGAGTAAGGGATCGAAGATAAGGAAAATAATACTGTGATCAATGACCTTCCTTATGAAAACCTCTAATCAATCAGATAATCGAGAAGAGTAGCAAAAAGAAACCAAGTTTGAGAGAGAACGGTTAATTTTGCAACAAGGAAAGACAACACAAACTCAATAAGGACTAAAAGAATGAAATGTAGCAAGTTTGAGTCAAACAGAAGACAAGATCTGACAGAATAGGTTTTGAGTCAAAGAAAAAGATCCAAGGACTATGCCCAGCAAGCAAGAAAGTCTACAATTTTTCAAAGGAAGAAAAATCGGCGCTCTGTTAACCAAAGCACCAGAGCGTTACAACGCTCCCTGATAGACTCTAGGGGAGCATTGATTAAGCAACAACGCTCTGATTCAAACTGTAGAGGGGCGTTAGTCCTGAGAAAAGCTTGAGAAAAGCTTAGAAAGCTCAGTAACTCAGGGAAATTCAGTAAGAGGCTCTGTAAGACAACTTAGCAAAGATGAAAAGACGTAAGGACAGATTAAATCAACAAATGGAATCTAAGGATAGGCAAAGGCCACGGACAAACCAAGGAAAGAACAAAATGAAAATTCGTTCCCCAATGGAGCCGCCAATTTCTGTTACGGAAATATTCCCCTGCGGACAGGTGAACTTTCCTTGGAGTACAAACCCCTCTACCAAGACAGAAAACTACCTTTGGACACTACCATTCCTATAGATTCATTTTATCCATCGAAAAAGAGAGGAGGAAAAGTATGATGTACCTCACTTTCAATGTTTGTCCAAGCTGCTCCAATCCACGAGTTTCGAACAGTACCTGCAATGGACAACAAGAAACAAACGACTATCTCCTACTCTAATGCTCTTCCGATCTCACTGTCCTGAAGTGGTAGGCTAGGGTGATCCACTACAATGTTACCCGAGGACTCCAGTTGGACAAGGAGTGGATCGAGAGGAATTGTTAAAGCCGGGTTTACAGGAAAGGTGGAATCTCCCTGAACCGTAACTAAAGCTCTCTCAGGATTTGCTAACAAAGAGTAGCAGCACTCCCAGCGTCTTAATGGTTTTCGACCTCTTCACGATAAGTGTCTTCAGGGGAGTTAGAAGGTAGGGGTTCGTAGCCTTCTAGAGGCAACCCTTGCATCCTACATGATCTATGAAGACCTTTATCGACCACAGTGTCAATTTTTAAGAAGAACTAAAGTAAACAAACACTCGCTAAAAAATCTAGAAAACCAACAAGCAAAACAATATCTTCTCTCAATGAACGTACTAGTTGGTGATGAAATCCAACATAGTGCAATCAAATCGAGAAGGGGCTAAGATATGAGCGGGTGGATCAGTTACGTTGGCGGCCTGCTTAACAGACTTACACCTTGGTGCAAGTTCCCTCACGGTTTTACACATGGGTTACCCTCCAAGGAGCCCGAGTGAATTTGACCAACGTCTATTCCAGGTACATCAAAGACTTCTCTTCACCGTCACCTCGTGTAAGGACCCTAAAGATTATGGCCACTAAGGATACCAACTCGCAGTCAGCCTCTGGGCAGGTACAGTCGACAGTAGAGTCCGAACGTATGGGTAGGATATCAAGTCCGAAATTCTTCAAGAACTGAGGACAAATGGATCGGTAAACTCCAGAGGACCTCGAACGGATTCGGAATTCACGAAGCTCTGAGGCCAAATGAAAACAATTGATTCTCAAGAAGAATCCCCAATATACGATCATACTACTATGATTGGTTAAGCCTCGAAGGGATAATCTTTGTTGCTCTTCCACACGCGGCCTCGTGTTTAGCCTCTATGTAAGAGGGGGATCCCAGCTATGCTTATACAAAGGTTGGATTTGCTCTCCCTATCACAAGATTCTGAGTTTATCTTGAATGCTTTGGAGAGTTATTCTCACAGCCTATTCCAAAGCTCTAGTCCTAGTCTATTGTTGGTGTAAAGATCTAAAAAATAAAAGTTTCTAGTTTGATTTTAATTAGCATTCATTTTCATGGTTGTTCGTTACACAAAGGTGTATGATAGTGAAACTGATGATGTTTGAGACTCGACTTCCCAAAAAGGTAAAAAGAATAATATACAAACTTTCTTTTCAATGAACTTCTAGCTACGGGAAGGAGAAGAGCTTATTTTCTTTTGTCACTAACAAACACTCAAGAATGCAAAATTTTATACTATTTCGTTCTCAACAAGAATTCAAACAATTGTCAAATTATAAAGAAAACCTTTTTAATATCCAAAACCAATGCATACAAGTATTTCTTTGTTCGATTGTAAATACAAACTAAAATGTTCGTCTAATGCTTCGTGCTTTCTCTAATAATAAAAAAGGTTCACTATAGTGGTTTGAAAAAAAAGAAGCAAAAGTACACAAACAAAGACACTCTCAGCAGTAAACAAGAGACCAAAAGAATAACAACTACCAAACTATTCACTCAAAGGAAAAACACTAAGAAACCAAAAGTTGCACTTTATAGTCTCCCTGAATTGAGTAAGGGATCGAAGATAAGGAAAATAATACTGTGATCAATGGCCTTCTTTATGAAAACCTCTAATCAATCAGATAATCGAGAAGAGTAGCAAAAAGAAACCAAGTTTGAGAGAGAACAGTTAATTTTGCAACAAGGAAAGACAACACAAACTCAATAAGGACTAAAAGAATGAAATGTAGCAAGTTTGAGTCAAACAGAAGACAAGATCTGACAGAATAGGTTTTGAGTCAAAGAAAAAGATCCAAGGACTATGCCCAGCAAGCAAGAAAGTCTACAATTTTTCAAAGGAAGAAAAATCGACGCTCTGGTAAGCAAAGCACCAGAGCGTTACAACGCTCCCTGATAGACTCTAGGGGAGCATTGATTAAGCAACAACGCTCTGATTCAAACTGTAGAGGGGCGTTAGTCCTGAGAAAAGCTTGAGAAAAGCTTAGAAAGCTCAGTAACTCAAGGAAAGTCAGTAAGAGGCTCTGTAAGACAACTTAGCAAAGATGAAAAGACGTAAGGACAGATTAAATCAACAAATGGAATCTAAGGATAGGCAAAGGCCACGGACAAACCAAGGAAAGAACAAAATGAAAATTCGTTCCCCAGTGGAGCCGCCAATTTCTGTTACGGAAATATTCCCCTGTGGACAGGTGAACTTTCCTTGGAGTACAGACCCCTCTACCAAGACAGAAAACTACCTTTGGACACTACCATTCCTATAGATTCATTTTATCCATCGAAAAAGAGAGGAGGGAAAGTATGATGTACCTCACTTTCGACGTTTGTCCAAGCTGCTCCAATCCGCGAGTTCCGAACAGTACCTGCAATGGACAACAAGAAACAAGCGACTATCTCCTACTCGAATGGATTAGACAAAATCAATCGATCTATGAAGATTAAGACAAGCATAGACAAGTACATGTAAACACATACTAGAAGGAAATAGGCCAAGTATATTAATGAGAACTTCAAAAGGAAACTTTAAATCTTCAAATGATGTTGCAGCAACCTCTCCAAGTCCTCCTCATCCAACCCTTGCTCGAAAGATCCACAATCAAAATAACAATGCTTTGTTGATTTTTTTCTCCTTTTTCACCATGAGAATGCCTCCATTTATAGGCTTTGAGAGGCTCAACCACCTTGGGTATATTTGGAATTGGTTGAGGATATGGCTCCAAAAGTTGTGATATCTCCCTTAGATGCAGCCCAAGCGTTAGATTCAAGCCAAACCAACTCGATCCATCCATAGTTGTCTTTAGAAGTGTTGTCATCCTTATACACACTTGCAAACGTGAGCTAAGTCCTGCTCACTTAGTGTGTCCTTGGAGGCACAATGCCTAGGTTCAAAGTCCACGCTGTCACTTTGACTTGAACCTCTTTCGTCTAGGCTTACTCCTAGGGAAGCCAAAGGGGGGTAGACCCTAGTTTCTAGATGAGATTAACGTTTAAGTTCTAGGAGTTGGTTTTAATTAGTTAGAAAGGTTGGGGGAAAATCTAGCCTATGATGCAAAGGCGGCAATGCAAGATGCAACAATTAGTATGAAGTTATGAACAGTCAAACCTTTTCCTAGAACAACTAAGACTAGTGCCTAAGATTGGGCAAGGGGTCAACTAAATTAGAGGGAGATTAATTACACGAGATTTACAAAGATTACAAATAGTACAACTAAATACAAAGATACAAAAAGAATATTTAAGATCACAGCAAAGTTAAACTAAACTAGATACAAGATATACAAATACTAACTAACAAGTTGCTTGTATGTGTAGGAATAAAATATGATCAAGATGAGACAACCATCAACACAACAAGCCAAGCATGCTCACAACAGAACTTACTCTATTGGACTGCTCCCAATGGCATATACGAAAAATCACTCAAGAACCAATCAAGAGAGTGCCTCCAAATGGATGTGCAACTTCCTGAAGGATCACACCACAATATAGGAATAACAGTGTAAATGAAATGTACTGGAAACGAAGTGTTCCCAACACAGATATAACCACTTAGACAATTTATCCACAACTTATTAAAATAACTTGCATGTGAAAAGTAAATATGAAATAAATGTGCTTGCAAGTGTAAATGTAGATCACCGATAGATTGCCCAAAATGCGGATTAAGGATTAATTAAAGTTGTTAAATGAGATTCAATCCTATCTAAGTGTCAACCCAACACTTTCCTCCCCCTGTTACCAAGTAATTGTTGGGTGCTCAAGAAGTATGGCAACGAGGCCTACCCTAGCTCCACAGGTCAGCCCAAGAAAAAGAGTACTCCCGGAAAAGGACGCTTCACGCCACGAGACCATCCCCAACCTATCACCTTTTCGTTGCTTCCTCTAGTCCCCGTTTTAAATGGCGAAGATGGTTGGTAAAGGTGTCATATTAAGTCTAATGAGTTGTTAAACCTAAGGACTGAGTTCTTTAAGTGTTTGAGTGTATCACAGTGAATTATACTTGCTCAAAAAAACCAAATGGACCTAAAACCGAAATTCAAAGTTAAGTTCTTAAATCATGAAATTATTGCATGTAAAGCGTAAAAAACTTGAAATAACTTGCAGAAATGAAAGATAGATTTACTCTTTTAAGATACCCATGTTTGCATGCAAAAGTTAAAGATTAAAGTTTGAGGAACAATAGCTTGCATGCAAAAAAAGAACGAAAAGCAACAGATTTTATCTTATGTCTCCACGGGCCTAAACTAGCGTTTGTTGTGTGAGATCTACTCTAGATAATTTTAACCATTAGCATGCATATTAGACATCCACAACTAAGCTAGCTAAACTATAAAAGAAAAACAGAAAAGAAACTAAACTGAAAATGAAAATGAAAAACTGAAATCAAAGAGAAGGCAAGCCACTTGGGGACCCTCCTTTGGGCTTGCTTAAAAAGGTTTAGATAGAAGGAGAAGGAAAGGATTTTGTTACCACTTTGAAAGGGGGTCTTTGGAGGTGTGCTGTGACTGAAAACGGGCAGCATGCACCCTTGACCTGGCGAGAACCTGCAAAAATCAGCAAGCTATTGTTTGCTGAAAACGCTACAACACACTCACAAAACGTTAAGAAAATTTATGTTTTGCAACAGAAACTTTCCACATATAAAAACCAGAAATATAATGTATTTGAAATTACCTATTTAAATGAGTTAGCAACCAAAATCTGAAATATGTAAGAACAGACAAAGAGATGGGAAAAGCTCATGAAGTTTAGGTGAGCAATGAAGGTAGATTCTTGCTCGAATCTATCCCAACAATGCTCTTGAGATGACCTGCAAATCTTGAACAAAATGTGAGAAAAAGAATAGATAATGTATAGCATGCATCAATAACACAACAAAGTTTATATCATAGGCACATGCAAAACATATAAGCCAGCAACTACACTATTGCTAGACTTAGCTAAGTAAACAAAATTTACCCAAGCAAATATTCAATATTTCACATAAATATTCAAAACAATAACAATATCATCTCATAACAGCATGGAACATCTAGACAAAGTCTTGAACTCCATGATTCCTCCAAAGCCTTTCTCTTATTACCAAGGGAAGAGGTTGTAGCAACAAAGTTGCTCCAAGCTCTTCAAGAACAAATGAAATCAAGCAGGATGAACAATGAGAGAGAGAGATGGTAAAAAAATGGTAGCATAACAATACTCAGAAGAATGGTGAGGTATGAGTGAGGGAGAGGTCTCATTTATAGCTTGAGAGGCAAAGAGACCCATCTTGGATCTTTGCCATTTGTCAAAAATCCAAGCCAAGTTGAGCTCCAAGGAAGGAAGGTGAATGGCTTTTATGGTTTGCAAGGAATGGAAAGTGGGGAATGTGTTGCACACACTCTAAGGGTGACTTGGAAGCACAGGAGGGGCGTATTGGTCAAGAGAGGGGGCCACGACTTGCTTTCAAGCAAGTTTCCGCTTTCTTGTAAGATATTTCCACTTTATTGCCAGAGAGGGGCGCAAATCCCAAGGAGGGCATGAGCAAGTTTGAGTGTGTGAGACACAATCTAAGATGACGTGGGAGGTCTAGGAGGGGCGCACCTCATGAGGGAGGGGCCCACGACTCACTTTAAAATGAGTTTCTAAATCTCACATGGAAGGGGGGCACATTCCCCAAGGAGGGCGTGAGGGTCAAAGTGAGAAATGGGTAAAGGGGATGAATTAAAGGTTAGGAAAAGGGTTGGGTAGGTTAGGATATGTCTCTCTCATCATTATTCACCTTTACTTTACTCCATTTACTCAATTATTACAAAATTGACATTTTTCCAATGTCATGGGTTAGCAATTAAAACTGTTTTTATTCTAACTAAGACTCCTTGTGGACTAACACCTAGCTAAAGTTGTCCAACTGAGCTGAAACTTGGTCCAGGGGTGTAGGGGGTGTCATTCTATTTCTTTTGAGCATAAATACCCCTATCAAAAGCCCAAGGACCTAGTTTTTACATTATTTATCAAAAATTAATTAATTAATTAATTAATTAAAATTCCAACCTTAGGAAATTTTAATTAATTAAAAAAAACCTATCGAGACTCGACAGAATTCCGTGAAACTTTTTGAGTTGTCTTACATGGTCATTTACATCATTCCTAAACACTAGCCACCAAAGGATGAATCCATTAAGACGCCTTTCACCACTTTGGAGGATTTATTAATAGTGGGAGTGAAAAACTCAAGGGAAATTAACAAGGTTGATTAGGCCAAATTAATGACCAGAGGATAAAAACACTCAGTGAAAGGAACTCTCCTAATGAAGAAATCCTAAGGTAACTGACCTAACTATGATCCATGCAGACCTATTACATTATTATCCCAAGCAAGGGAGCGAAAATTCCATTGACAAAAATGTGTTCTGGAGGCAAAAATTGCCCTGTAGAACCAAAAAATCTCTGACTTGTTTGCATCTGATGATGCATATCTTCATGGTACATGGAGTTGACCCCCTAGGTGAATAGGTGGTCAACAAGAAGAAAAAGAGATTTCTTCCAAGATTTTCTCAACCAATTCGACACTCCCTGTGAGATGGACAAAGAGCACTAGCGCTAGCGCTCCCTATATATGAGCATGGGAGCGTCGATCTTCCCAAAAGTTGCCAAGATGAGTAATTCCCATAGAAAAACACTTGTTCCGACTGTCAGATGATGGGGCTTCTTCTTCTAACATGTTTTAGGGGTTGTATCAAGTGTTTTCATGGTGTCGTTCGCGATGTGACACTTACAGAAAGAGAATGCGACACTTACAACACTTGCGACAAAAGTGCGACACTTGCGATAATGAAAAAATGACATTGTCGAAGTGAGGAATTTTGATGTGTAACAGTCCCGAGGGAAACAATGAAAGAAAAGAACCCTTCAAGAGTAAATGTGATAGTGATACGTGTTGGGCTTACTTCATGGCTTATGGTGTCATTGAGTCCATTTCTATGAGCGTCTTTGTTGAGGGCGCACTTGCTCTTGAGTTACCACTTTCTAAGCATTATTTTTCCAAACCCCTTTATATGCCTTTTTATTTTGTTCTCTTATCATATTTACAAGTCCCCTTTTATAAGGTTTCAAGCTATAGCATCATTGCTTGGGACTAGGGCGAGCGCGGAAAGGGTAGAGCTCAAGTTTGGACTGCCTTTTGAGAGTCCTTTGCTATTATTCCTTTCTTTCTTAAGCATCATTCTTCTACATTTTTAGCAATAACTGCAATCAACCTTTGGGCCTTCAACCCCTCTTCTCATGAAAGAATAGACCATGACCCATTACCAAAGTTTAGTACACTACGACAGGCTCTAGGATGGAAAGTGTTAAGTATGGTGGGGAATGAAATGTTACCCTTGTGAGGGCCCCCCAGTAGTACCCCTTTTCCCTAGACAATGACAACATGGGACTAGGGCACAAATGTTGGCCACCAAGGTGAAACAAGGCAACAAACATAACTTCTTGGGCCAGTGATCCATTATCCAACTTCAACCAATGATCCTCATCCACATGCCTAGTAAATTAAGCACAACACTTCACATAAAAGGACTGACACACCTCATGGTGGCGTTGGCTTACCATCTCCCATACACTAATTTGACTGGATGTGATGAGCATGGTTGATCTGTAATAGAAAAGGCAATCTAAGGGAAGTCATTGGGTTGCTCTCTGTGGACATGTTGATCATTATCATAGTCGGGATCATTGTCTCCATTGCGGGCCACAAGACATGATCTCCTCTAGTTACCCCTAGGCATGGGGGCGTAACAGGCCATACAGACTTGCTAGATGTATCCCTGTAATTGGCACGAGGTTTAATAACTTTGTAATCTCATATGTGTTACCCCTTTCTCCAAACTTACAGCTACATTATAAGGCATATTCCTCATCTTCATTTTTATTGTCTCGTGAACTCCATTGACCAACAAAATTCTCACCACAGCTCGTATCCTACTTTGCACTAAAAGATTGCAAAAGTGTCCACCCTTCATGGGTTGCCCCCATTTACATCAACATCTTACATGATTAGCAGCTTTAAGATCTGAAATTGCAACAACCAGAACAACATAATATAACATTATAGCACAGTCCTTATGTCGAACATGAGGATCTGCTCCTCTTCTCCAATAAATCCCTCCAATTCAATCACATCAAGTCCCAAAACTTTGAAGGATCATCAACCTAGCATTAGTCTGAATGAACAATCTGGAAATTAATACGAGGATTACAAGGGTGTAAGTCTAGGCGTTAACAATCTTCAAACATCATATTAATTCAATCATCCACTATTTTGTTGATCTATTTAACCTTGTTGTCTGCTCAAGGTTCCCATCAACATGGTCCCACCATACAATACATTATACACTTGATTCGCAAATCAGGGTCCAACTTTGATCCAAATAACTATCGGGCGATCACAATGGACCATACATTCTCTAAGTTGTATGCTACTCCTCTCCATAGGATACTATTAAAGATTCTCGATGAGAGGCATCTTTGGGCCAAGGGTTAAGCAGTGTTTCGACCCTAGTATCAAACCATCGACCATATCCTCACCATCTAAGCCATCATATAAGAGGCAAGACACCATTCTCCTAAATTCTTATGCTACTTAGTTGACCTTAGAAAGGCATTGAATTGGTTCCAAAGACTTCGAGATATTGGCATCTCAGATTCTCTACTCACTGCTATTATGCATCTCTATGAGTTTGTCCTTGCTTGCCTCCACACAACACCTGGGATGTCATATTTTATCAATATCACCATTGGGGTGAAGAAGTGATGCCCTCTCTAACCCACACTATTCAGGATTGATATCAATGAGTTGGAATCCTTTCTACATGAGCATATCCAGCCTGGGGATGGTTGCCTCCTTTACCATGTCTTGATCTCCGTGTCTTGAGAATTTCATGGAGCTGAGGGACGGTCTCATTGTCAAACCACCCTACACACTTCACAACTGGATGCACGCACTCAAGATCCTTCTTGGCAAGTTCCAAGTTGGTTCACATTAGCTTCAGGTGGAAGTTGATCACCATATTCCTATGAATAGACAAGATTTGCCTACTTTGCATTTACAGGAGACTAAGATAGAAGAGCATTTCATCTTTAGGTGCCCCATCTACTACGAGATCTGAGGTTGATATCATTGTCTCTTTTGGGAGTCCCGGAACTCCTTCCCCATCTTCTTTAGATATTTGGACCAGTATTGCTCAGCCTTACACATGAAAGAGGCCCTTGGACTTAGATCTTCTTCACTAAAACCACCCCCACCACCGAACCCCACCAAGATGATCTCCTCCTTCTTCCCATTGCTTACAGAAAAAGACACCAAGAGACAGGCAAATAGCAACTACACCTCAGCTTATGAATCTATGAGATCACGATGAGACATCCAACCTCTACTTGCGAGTGTTAATGTTTAAGCCATTATTATAGAT
>CBVK0100135844.1:0-14203 GCA_900067695.1 Picea abies
AAAATATGGCATCAGATGTTGTCAGATGCCATATTTACAGTCGTTTTCGGGTCCAGAGCATGGTGTAAACCCCTATTTCCCATCTTTTGAGGTTAAAAAACGATTATTATCGCTAAAAAATCAATTTTACTCGAAATCATGGAAAAATGGGCATTTAATTGAGTTTCCTAAATTTTAGGAAAAGCTGGGAACATATTTTAAAGTTTGTTTTAGGTGCCCCTAATTGACTAAATGTTAAATGGAGTCAATTAAAAGGGGGGGATCGACCTAGTTAATGACATGGCATGCCTTTTCCTAAATTATGGCCCACGCCTAACCCAATACCTATACGTATCTCATCCTTTAGCTCTACGTAACCCTTAACCCACGTCATCTCTCCCTAAACTCACGCCTCTCCCTAAATTAACGCCCTCCCTCAAACCCTTATGTAATTCCCATACATCACGCCCCCTCAACCCTTGCGTTGATTCACTTAACCCTATTCACTCCCCCTTCCTTTACGTAAGCATCCCTCACCCTTACGTAAGCTTCATTACTCCCTCAATTCATGCGTGATCTCTCTTAGCTCACGTCATCTCCCTTCCCATACGTGGATTCCCCCTTTTCCTTTAATTACGCCCTCATCTTCGTGTAAGTCTCTCCCATCACTCCCTACGTGATTCCCTCTCCATCTACCTAATTTCACTCTCCTTCACTCTCCCTAATCTCATGCGCCACTCACCCTTTAGCCCACACATCCTCTCATGCACCTAACCCTAGAGCATGCATTGCCTAGGTTTCTCCACCGCCATGCCTATTTAAGAGAGGTCGACCCTCTTCAGGAATTTAGATTGAGTCTGGGTAAAGAAAATTTGTAAAACTTTGAAGCATTTGAATAAAGAAGACTTTGGAGCACTTTTGTTGTGGATGCTATGTGTGGATGCTTGGATCTAATCTAGTCTTTATGAGGTAATCTGTATCTTGTTTTTTCAATCTTGTGTATCTATTTTAAAGGCTTAGAATGTATGTTATCATGCAGAAGGATAAGATAAATCTAGTTTGATTCACCTTATTTCTTCCTTAAATCATAGACTTTTATATTGCATGCTCCGTTTTCGGCTAAACTAACATGCATATTTGAGTTTTGTTGTAGGGAAGACCTTTTAACAAATGTTTGCAGGATTGAAGTACATTATTGCAGGTTGTTTTTTTTTTTAAGTTTGGAGGATTGATAGGTTGTTGCTTCAACTGTCATTGTCCAAGATCTTCAAAGGATTGAGCTCCCTCTATTCTTCATCAAAGGACCCCATCGCCCATAAGCTTTCAATGCTTGAAAAATTAAAATATAAGGATTTTTCTTCTCCCTCTCATTTCTCTTTAAAAAAAACATTTGGTTACTTTCATTGCATGCTTAAGAATTTAGTTCTAAATCAAAAGTTTGAATTAGTTTCCTTTGCATGCAAAGTTTCTAGATCTCGTTAGAATCTTTTCAATTTAAATAAGTAGATCTAGGGCATTTTCTATTCTCCTAGATTTGAAGCTAGTTAAATGCGTTGTTTTGAGTTCAAAATCAAACTAAATAACTGTCTTATGCTTGCTGTTGTATGGCAGCAAACAGAAACAGTTAGAAGAGCCTAAGTTTAGTCCATGCAAAAGCCCAAAAAATCCTTTTTTTGCTTTAGAAAAATTTCTGAAAATCTTGATAAAAAATTTGTTTGTTTAAAAGTTTTCTTATTGTCATTTCTCATCTCTTTTGTTTGCTGTTTTGTTACAGCAAAAACAGATCCAAGAGGAGTTCATGCTCATTTTGGGTGGATTTCAAGGTTTCCAGGGACCCTGGGGGGTTTTAACTTCATTTTTTTTGAGGTTGTCCTTTTCCTTCAAGAAGCTGGGTGTCGTGGTTAGTTTTATTTTTGTAGAGTTGTGCATGCTCTAATCTAACAATCAACTACACAAAACACACTACAAACACTCTAACCTGTTGCATGTTAAATCAACCTGTTGCATGTTAAATCAACGCTTAGATCTTCATGCAAATCCGACTTAATAAAATCCTCGATCTACACTGCATATGACTCCATTTAAGGCACTGGTCAAAACGTACTATCTATCTTTGTCTTATGCGAGCAAATTTTATTCAGTCAGTGATCTATCTTTCATATGAGCATGTACCTTTTGAGTATGATGACGATAATGTCTTTATTTCAAATAAATAAACTCCTAGTATAAGTGTCTTTTCCTTTCTTAGATTTTAAAGGCCTTAGATTCATTTTATAGGGACTACCCCCCTTGGCTTCGCTAGGAGTTGGCCTAGACGGAGGAGTTGAGGATCAGGTGACAGCACCTTGACTTGAGACTTGCCCCCAAGGACACACCAAATGGATTGAAGGTTTCTTCCACGATAACTCAGGTGTGTATTAGGACGTCAACAGGACTCACACTTGTGAGGACTGAAATTTTCTCCCTCCTTAGGGTTTCTTGGCTGAAATTTTAGGCGCACTTGTTGAAGAAGGCTAAATTTGGTGTATTTTGGCAAGCTTCTTGGTGGATGTGTTCAACTAGGGATTTTCTTGATTATTCTTAATGTATGTAAGTGATTTTTCTGCAATTCTTCTTAATTGAATGGTTATAGTTTAATTTATCTTGCATTTACATTCAAGATTATGAAATTGCTTGATTAAACCCTAGGAAGACTAGCACATGTTATTGTCCTAGCTTCAAAAGCTTTCACCTACTAGATATTGTCAAAAGGCCAATTTTCTTGAAGCATGAGCTAAGGCCTTGACATTGAAACACCTTAGTATCCATTGCTTCATCTTGTCTGATTTTGCTTCATCATTGAGTTAAAGAGGGAGGAAATCTACTAAGGCCTATGGTTACCTACACCTTAGTAGCTATATTCTCCTAGGGTTTGATAATTGGAGCCTTGGGTTACCAACACTCCAATCTATCATTCTCTCTTGTCTTTGACTATCCATTATCATTTTTCTTCAACATTTGTGTTGGCGACAGAAGTCACTCCTGGATTGCTAGCAGGAGCAGAGCCCGACGCCCATCAGTTTTATGTCACGGTTTGTTTATAGATGGGGTGACCGAATGGAAGCCAACTCAAAACGATATCATTCCAACTCCAAACTAGGCCAGGCATGCATAGGTGAGTGAGGTCTTTATAAACTTCAGACAGTGAGCTATAGTAAAGGGTGAACAGGCGGAAGAGGGAGAGTGCAAAGGTCTGTTACGAACGACAGGTTCCTAACAGACTGTAGAAGAAGGCATCCAAACGCAAGGTCATCTTGCATTTAAATACAGAAAACCAGAGAATACAATAATGCAACGATAAATCATTTATCATAACAGAACTGCAATAATTCGCGCAACTCAGTCAATCACAAACTCTCTAAGCATGAGACGAAAATAAGATGGAGCGAGAAAAACTGTTTGTCATAAAACAAGATATCTCAAATACAGATGCATATCCAGCAAACTAGGATGTCTGTTAAACTTTACAGTAGGGAGCTCTGCTCTACCATCGATCTCCCACAAATTACAAAGGCTGAGTTTATATACTCAGAGAAAATTGCCCCACAGAGGCACGGGCGACCATCTGAAGCTTGGTGTCCCTTCAGCCAAAATCGGACGGGCTTTCCTTGTCAGACGCTTCCTTAACTGCGCATGGCTCCTGCAGGGGGAGTAGCTGGGCCAGTAAATGCTGAGATAGCGTGTGCAGGCCTCCTCCGGCTGGTTGAGAACTCGGCATGGATTTTCTGAAAAGATGGGTACATAGGACCTTTTCGAGCAGACCATTCGCCAGGCCCTCCATACTTCGCACTTAATGACTGAGGAGAGGTTTCAACTACCCCTCCTTACCTTTCATTTACTCCGAGCGAGAAACAGTATCGAGATCAAGATGAACTGGCATCTGAAGAACACAGTGATCCCTTCTGCAACCAAACCCGGCGCTTCGGCCCTTTGCGCAATTCTTTCCATCACCCTCCAAGTGACCACAGGCTGTGACCCTGTACCTATCTTCAAAGGCGCTTTCGCCGTTTTGCGTTTCGTGGATGGGAGGAGGCTGCTCCTCATGCTTCAAAGTTACGATGGGCGAGGAAGCGAGGAGCCACGATCGCGCGCCAGGTGTCTGCTTCAGATGGGCGGCTGAGATCTTCTCGGCAAAGCTGTGGGCCCAGGCCGGGATGCCCTCGGCACCTCGCGTTTCGTGGATCCAAATACCAATACTTCGGGACTTCTCGCGGTGAGATCCCGAGGCTTCGTGCCACCTGTATTCCACTCGCCGACTCTGCTATGGCCCCCACTGCCTCCAGCTGTTGGGATATCGTTTCTTGCAATCTCGCGATCCCCGCACTCAAATTCTCAAGCCTTTTCTTGCGAGGCCCTGATACGCGATCCCACGTGCGGATCCAACGGCTCTCCTTGATCCAGATCCAACGGTTACTCACCTTCTCGCTTCTCGTGTCCTCGCGACTTGAGTACCCAAAACCTGGGTCTTTGCGAACTCCCGAGTTTGTGAGATCATCGACCTTGGATGATGCCGACGACACTTTGCCCGCTCGCTTGACCTGCTACTTGGAAAAACAGGGATCCTCCCGCGCTGCGCTTAAGCGTTTCATGCAACTTGCAGACCCGAATGCTCTTGAACCCATGACAAGAATTATCGCTAACAATTTGTTGTTGTATTATTGACTCCATTTGCCCTAAAATCACTAGTCTAAGTCCTCTCTTGAGTAATTGATCAACACAACCTTCAAAACCTACTCTTTGAGCAACCTACTAACACTTTCTAACCCTAGAATAGCCTAACCTATGAACAAAATTGTTGTTGTTACTAAAGTAAGCTACAACCATTAGATGCAGCATTAAAAGCTCATAAAAGCAATTGTAAAGGCTGATTTATACCTTGTCTTATTTGCTTCTACCAAATGCTAGTGTTATGATTTCAATGGTTAATGATCCTTAGTCATTTTGAAGCTATTTTAAGGCATTTAATGTGAAGTATTGCTCTATAAAGATTGTTGTTATAAATTTTCTGTTTACTTCATCATATTCAACAAATTGCTTTTATCAAGAAAGTCTATGGTTTTATGAAGTGCTAACCAACAAGCATACTTGAAAATATATATAGTTTTCTTATTGCTTTGTTTCGGGCAGGTACACTTTGACATATTATCTCTTCATTTCTTATAAAACCAGACTTTTTGATCGGTGGTAACTTGTGAGAGGGGATATTTATCTAGCCACTTTGACTTTGCCTTCTCAAACCCCCAAGTCACCGGGGATGTCTCCCCTGGGCCTACCACCCTAAATAGAAAGAGACATCCTATTGAGGTGACAATCATAGGATAGTCTCCCGTTATGCCAATTTTCTCTCCATTTACCTTCTCTTCTATCAAAGTACAAATTGCGCGATAACACCCCCCTCTCACACCCTCAAATCCTAGCCTACCAAAACCCTAAAAGTGCGCCCTCCCTTGAGATGCTCACTTTGTCTTGAGGATTGCCACTTGGAGCTCATCCAAGAGGGGTCTCTCTTGAATCCCAAGTATAAAACAAAGCCTACCCCCTCCTCTTTTCAGATCTATTCTCAGTGTAAAGTTATTATGCCCAAATCTCTCCCACTCTTCTCTCTCTGCCATCTTGCTCTCTTTCATTTCTCAAGCTTGTAGCAATTATTTGCTCAAGCTTGCTTCAATAATAGAAAATCTTTGGAGGAATTTGGTGTTCATTGGGAGTACTTTTGGTCCATGGATTATGAGCTTCATTGAAGTGATATGTATTGTTATTTGTTGGGTTTTGGCTTCTAGATCTAAAGTAGGAGATCCAAGCAAAGTATTTTGCTTGGATAGATTTATGGTAGTATTGCTATAGATCTTAGTGAGGTAGTTTCTATTTGTTTATGCAAAGTATTTTGTTAAACTATATGAATATAATCACCTCCTTTCTTGTCTTGTAGCTTGATTTCATCATTTTGCAGGTCACCAAGGGTTGCAGGAGGACAAATTTCAGATCTGAAAATTTGTCTCTTCACCTATTAAAACCCCTCTTAAGTTTTTTGTTTTCTTCCATACATATTTCTCACATATATTTGGGTATATTTCTGTTCTAGAATAGGTCGCATATCTATCTTTTATTTGCAGATTTTGTACCTAAAATTTTTGGTTATTGCTAATAGAATTTTTTCCAAGTTTTTTTTGGTTATTGTGTAGCATTTCCAGCAAGCTTTGCTTGCTGATTTTCTGCAGGTTTGAACTAGTAAAGGGGAGGTGTTTCCCATTTCGGGCCACAAAACATCAAGGAAGAACCTCTCAAGTAAGGGTATTGAATACCCACTTCTCCTCTTCTAATTCTTTCATTGTAAGCAAACCCAAAGAGAGTCTTTTGGGCTTGCATTTCTTCAAGTTTTTTTAAATTTCTGCATATTTAATTCTTGTTTGCCTACAACTAGTAAAGAGGATTGGTTTTGCCACCCATGCTAAATCGTAAGGCTAGGATTTAGATTTAAATTTATGTTTTAAGCTTTCAATTAATTTGCCCCACTCGTTCTTAAGACAAGGTTGAGAGGCTAGGATCTTTACTTTCTTGTCAAGTAATTATTTCATTTTTTTTCACCCACTTTGGTACAAAATCGGTAGGCTAGTCCTCCTCCTTGTGCCTTAGTTGTGGTTGCAAGTTTTATTTCATTTAATCTGTTTGCCGCACTTGTCCTTAAGACAAGTTTGAGTGGCTAGGACCTTGTTATTTTACTTTCCAAGCTTATTTACTTGCATTCTTTATTTTTTTCCTACACCTAGCAAAGAGGTTTGGCTAAGCCAACCCATGCTATATCGTAAGGCTTTTTGTTAGTTTAGCTTGCTATTCTTTCATTTCGTCAACAATTGCTTAATCTTTAGTTTCCTTTAACTTGTTTATTTTGCAAAGTTATTTGCATTGCTATCTTTTGCTTAAGTTGTGCAACCATCTAATTAATTCATATCTTGTATCTTAAGTGGGAAATCTTTTACTTTGCAACTTATTTTCAAGTTATTTGCAATCTAGACTAGGAGGAAAATCAATCTAGTCTAATTAGGCACCTTGGACTGATACAAATTTCACCACCAAAAAGGAGGTTTGTGGAGGCTACAGGGGGTGCTAAGTCGAGGATGACTTCACGGCACTAGGTGTCCCCCCTGCTTGAGCGCCCAAGTTTTCCGAGTTGACTTGTGGAGCTAGGGAAGGGCCTTGTTTTCCCTTCTTCTTGAGCACCCAGTAATCATTTTGGCCAAAGCGGTAAGAGTCTAGGGGTAGACACATAACTTAGGTTTGTTTCACAACACCTTAAGCCCCCTAATCAAAGAGAGACCTTCAAATTAATCTAAAATCTATCTACTACACTTCACAACATTTTCACTTTACTTTTCAGCATCTTTTAGTTGTACAAACCTTGTTGTTCAAGGTGTTTTATCATGCTTATGGTTTAATTCATTGGTGCTTTTCATTTCCAAGCATTTAATTTCAAGTTTGGCACTTTACTTTCAAGTTCATTATTGTTTAGAGTTGTTTATCTGTTCAAGGGCAGATTACTCTCAAGTTGCGCACCATCTCTTTGGGGCACTTGCTAGTAGTCTCCCCCCTTGCATCAGAAGTCGCGCACTTGCTCTTTTTTGGCTCTTTCATCTATTAGAGTTGCGCACTTGCTCTTTTCCAAGCTTTCCAAGTCATATGTTTCATGGTTAGTTAGTGCTCTTGTTCATTGGCAATAGTTTATCTCTTGTTGTATATCACTGTAACTTATCTTTTGTTCATGTTTATATTGTAACTTACATTTTCATTGAATATTTGTCATAGCTTCATTTCATTTGTAACTTATTGTAGTGTTTCTCTTTTGTAATTAGTTCATTCAATTCTTTGTAATTCTTTTGTATAAATTTAGTTGACCCCTTGCCCAATCTTTAGGCACTAGTCTTACTTGCCCTTTAGAGAAAGGATTTGACTGTCATTGAAATTGTGCATTTGCAATGTTGCTTGCCATTTAGGTTAGATTTCCCCCTAACTTAACAAAGCTAAAATTAACTCCTAGAATTCACTAAACAACTCACATAGTAAATAGGGTCTACCCCCCTTGGCTTCCCTAGGAGTAAGCCTAGACAGAAGAAGTCCAAATCGAGGTGACAGTGGGTTTGGACTTAGGCATTGTGCCTCCAAGGACACACTAAGTGGATTGAGACTTTTCCACATTTGTAGGTGTGTATAAGGACGGCAACAGAGACTTCTCCACGATTGTAGGTGTGTATTAGGACGGCAACATGCCTCTCTAATTTGATGTTGACTTTTCAAAAAGTGTACAAAAGGGTTTTAGGTCACCCCTTTGTCATTTTAACATAACTCACTAGAGGATCGAGGTACAGGAAAAAGGCTAGACAAGAGGTAAAGGGTGATACTAATGATGAGGATCCCAATATAGATGATGGTGGAACATTGCTTGTCATTTATGTTTATCATCGCTGATTTATTCATAAAGCTTTCTTTCAAAGTTACAATAATGTTTTGGAATCATGGTTTGGAATCTTTTATAATGTGATTTTTTCATTAAAATTTAAATACTTTATGTAATTTTTAGTAAACCAAGTCATTGAAATCAGATCAGTCCAAGTCAATCTGAGTCCGAGTCCGAGTTGACCATCGACCAATTCCGAGGTTGAGTCCGAGTTTTAAAACATTGCTGCATAGACCACTTGGTGGTTTGTGATTTTTTTCTGTGGATGTGACAAGGACAAATGCTGTTAGCTTAGTCTAACCCTCCATGAACAGGTGAAAAATACAGCTTGATTGCCTCCAATATCTCAATCAGACAGCAGCTCAAAAGTAACCTTGATATTTTCACAGATATTCTTAATTTTCAACTAGTGACAAACAGTCATGTGGTCATTCCATGTGATCGAGTGTTAGCTTTAGCCCTATGATATCACTACATTCTGACAAATCAAACGATGGCCATCATGTGCTCAGTGATCGGTATACGACAATCTTATCCATCAATAATGTCAATGGACCCTAATCTGCGTGATGATACAGATTTATTTACATGACAGTGAAAAAACTTGCACAATGAAAGGCTTAATATAACGTGAAAGATTGTCTGAAGGATGTATTTGAAGGATTATAGGAAAAAAATAATTAACTGATGAGTTTAATCTATTCTCTCTTTTAGTCATCACATATTTATATAATTGAGTTAATAAACTGATGAGCTTAATTTATACTCTCTTTTAGTCATCACATTTTTATATAATCGAATTAATAAGCAAACATTTAGAAAAAAATGAAAAAATTGTTTAAGTGGCATGCTCTAAAACCTAAAGAGGGGTTCCAAATATTCTAACCAACGAACAAATTAAATTACTATCCACAGGCTTCGTTGCATACAGTTTGTCATATATTAAGAAGAAACATTCATTCCCTCTTGTGTATCAGCACACTGTGTTCCATTGCAATCAGTACTCAAATGCTTAAAGACACTTTCCAGTTTTAACCATTCCCACTGCCTATTAGATAAAATCGTCATTGCATAGAAACTTATATTAGTTCCTCTAAGCTTGCTACATATATTTTTACAATGTAATCAGGAAGGCATCCTTCAACATTGACAGTTGTTGAAGGTGTTCGGACAATACCTTGCAGCTGCAGCAGTTAAAGGCAGTGTCATCTTGTCATGAAGCATGCCCACTAAGCAAACTTTTCCTCCAGATCTTGTGATGTTTAATGCTGTCGTCATTGTTTTTGTTGTTCCAACACAATCAAAAGTCACATCAATCAAGGCCTCCATGGCAATCTGCATTGCTTGAGCTTCCTCATTGAGCTCCTGTGCATGACACAAATGAAAACCTTGTCTGTAACAAATGACTCGTAATACTAATTCCTGATCTAGGCACTAAGGGAAGATTTTAAAACACCCTTGGAAAAGAGTCCAAAACATACAACACCTAAAAGTAGGCATACCATGTTACCTCTTGAACTGTTGCATTCAAAATAAAAAGAAAAAGAGAATGCACTCCTCAGAACTAAAAGATAAACTTATGAATTAGATTATATGAAATGTCGAGCAAAAACGTTTCCATACAATCACTTCACTCAGCATTGTTGTCAGGTCAATCATCTAGTTAATATTTATCACTTTGCCAAGACATTGCGTATAATCTTTTCCAGACAGGCAAATATGGTGGCCACTTGGAGTTGATTTTGAGTTTGACTTCAGCTATTAAATATAATTTTTAAACACAATGCAGTAACAACCAGGCTGAAAACCTTTGCTCAATATATCACTCACTTAATAAGTTAATATTAATGAAATTTTCACCAAAAAGGATGACCTAGCTTCCAGTTAAAGGCTATCTAACCCATATTTTATGTAGTTGATAATCAGTACCAATGCTGAGTTGTAACCGAAGAACAAACAAGAAGTCAACCAAAATTTCCCCATCACCATAACAAGAGGCCAAAATAGGTGACTGAGACTAGAAAGTACGAGTCATATTAGAAATGTGGGAGTAACTTAAAAAAAACCCTACAGAAAGAAAGAAATACTAATAAAATAGAAATATAGAATACAAAGCAATAATCCACCAAGTTGGAATAAACAGTTATTGTTTATTACGGAATCAATAGAGTATTTTTGCAAGTATAGAATAAAATATTGAGTAATGAATTGCTGATATGTATTACAAATGATGTTTACATTGAGCCTCGCAACAATATATAAATATACATTGACTAGTCACAAGGTGAAGGAGTGTGTGAATCCTTGATGTTTCATTGAACTAATTATTATTTTTATTACTATATTATTATTTTTATTATGTTTGATACATTGCCACCCCCTTAAAGAATTAGTTCTCCTCAAAGCATAGTAAATAGGATTCTCTATAATTGAACATGCTTTCTTGGTGGCATCATCTTTATCTGGCTGTAGAGGTTTGACTTGGTTCATGATTTGTTCCTTTGTGGTGTGTGAAGTCTTTTGACTTGGTTGTTTAACATGAAACATTGATGCTCCTTGGTAACATACTTTCCTAGATTTCGCTATTATATATATGTCTATGTTTTTTGTCCCCTTTTATTAGTTGTAAATCACTTTTTATGTGATGGAAACTTTCAACCCCATATAATTTATAATGTTCTCATTTCCAGTCAAATTCCATGAAGCTCATAGTTGGGTGCAACAAGCTCGCTTCAGAATTCGAGATGAAGGATCTAGGTCTGATGTCTTGGGATTGGAGGTGTGGCAGAGATCAAATAAGATTTTCCTTAGCCAAGGAAAATATACTGTTGAGATCCTGCAGAGATTCGGGATGATGGACTGCAAGTCCATGGCCACACCCATGACGATAAATCTGAAGCTTCTGAGTGATTCATCTTCAGTTTCGGTGGATCCCATGATGTACAGACAGTTGATTGGATCCTTGATGTACCTGGTTAACACCAGGCCGGACATATGTTTTGCAGTGAATGACTTGAGTTAGTACATGGTTGAACCTAGACATGTACATTGGATGGCATCAAAACATATGTTGAGGTACTTGCGTGGTACGATTAGATATGGATTGAGATATGTCTCGGGTGGAGATGTGAAGCTGTAGGGATATACAGACTCTAACTGGGCAGGGAGTGTAGTGGATCAGAAGAGTACTTTCGGATGCTACTTTAGTCTGGGATCAAGTATGATCTCATGGTTGAGTAAGAAGCAGACATCAATGGCACTCAGTACAGCAGAGGCAGAGTATATCACAACTACTGTGGCAAGCTGTGAAGCAGTATGGCTTTGGAAGTTGCTTGCAGGTATATTTGATCTAGAATTGGAGCCAACTTTGATACATTGTTACAATCAAAGTTGCGTAAGGCTTTCAGAGAACCCTGTCTTTCATGACAATTCAAAGCACATAGAGATCAAATATCATTACATCCGAGACATGGTGTAGAGAGGAGCTATAGAGCTCCAATACATATCCACGGATGAGCAGATAGCGGACATTCTCACCAAGCCTCTGTCTAGAGTGAAGTATGAGTACTTTAGAGACAAGCTTGGCGTGATACAAAATTTCCACCCTCGTTGAGAGGGAGGTGTGTTGTTTCTCCTCCTGTCGGATAACCCCTCTGGCTAAGGGTTCCCTAGATCAGTCATGTGAGGTGACTAAGGGAGTAATGCACTGTCGGACCTGATGAGAGAAGAAACATCACACACATAGTCGTGAAGACTATGGTAGCTTTGTGTTACTAGATGAGGCTATAACTATAGTTGATGGCATTGTAGTAGTTGTGTGCTACTAGCTGATTGCTACATAGTTATAGAGACATCGACTATGACTATGGTCGATGGCATGGTAGTGGATGTGTGCTACTAGTTGATTGCTACATAGTTATAGACTATGACTATGGCTGATGGCATTGTAGTAGTTGTGTGCTACTAGCTGATTGTTGCATAGTCATAAGGATTGCAGACTATGATTATGGTTGATGGCACAGTAGTAGCTGTGTGCTACTAGTTGATTGTTGCATAATCATAGAGACTGTTGGACTACATGGTGGTAGCTTGTGTAGCTACCAGTTGATTGCAGGATAAAGACATTGTGTCTCTGGATAGTAGCTGTGTGCTACTTGAAGTGGTTGTGTACCACTAGATAGTAGTTGTGTACTACTATGGATCGACACAGTCGTGTTCTACTAGATGGCATTATAGTAGTTGTGCGCTACTAGTTTATTGCCATGGAGACTACCAGTTCACATTGGGAGTAGTTGTGTGCTACTTGAATGCAGAGACTGTGACAGATGATTCGAGCTATTGATGGCATTGTGGTAATTGTGTGCTACCAACTGATTGCAAAGTAGTCAGTGGACTACTAGATGAAGACATCATGAAAGATACCTCCCTAGCTAAGAGGGAGTGTTGATGTTTTGGTAGTTGTGGGAGGTACTTTCCCTCCTAGATGACCTTTCTTAGAAGAGAAGAAGATTCTGGAAGCAAGAGAACCATTGAATAGATGTGAAAATACCCTAGAAGAGAAGTCGGCCCGGAAGAATAAAGAACAAAGAAGTGACACCTTCCCAGAAGAGAAGTCGGTTGAGTAAAGAGGACAGGAAGACTATAAATAGGAGGCGCCTTAGTTCATTTGGACATACTCACGCACACTCTCTCATCTACACAGAAGCAAGGCGCAAGTCCGAGGAAGGGTGACGCAACAACTATAGTGACAGAGATTCTTCTTGTTCAGTCTTTTTGGTATTTCTCTCTTATGCGCTACTCTTGGAAAAGGTGCGCTACCTTGGTATTGTGTTGCTGCTGCAGCTGGGGTGGTATTTTTGGTTGTATCTTGAGCTAGCCTTTGTGATAGGGTTTATCTGTTGGTTCATGATTGGACTTTCTTTGTGAACGGAATCTGTCAAAGAAAGGTTGTTGGGTTTTTCCCCCATTTGGGGTTTTCACAAAATAAATCTCTTGTGTTCTTTTGTCTCTTGTTTATATTGTTATTGAACAATACATGATATATATAAGTTAATGTTAAAGAAGTAAAACAACATTGGTAACTCTATTGTTCTGTAAATAAAGAAAATCTAACAAAATTCTAAGAAAAAGCTTTTCCTTGGAGAGAACTTGAGACAAGGAACATGTTTCCCGGTTGTTTCCTTAGTGACATAGTGAGATGAAGGAACAAAGGAAGGCCAGAAAGTCTCATCATGAAGCTCGTGTCCCGAGAAAACCATGTCCTTACCCTCATCAAAATCAGAGCACAACAATGGTTGAAAATCTTCTTCATAGAGTAAATCCAAGTGCTCAAAAGGATACACATCAAACTCCTCAAGGTATGACCAAAAATCATTATGAGAATGTTGCATCAAGTCACCCTTGAGTGGTTTGAACAAATCAGTAATCATGTCATCTTTGTATTGCCAAATATCTGAATTAGTGGTAGTTACACATGGTTGTTGTAAAGGCAATGATTTAAGATGACCTTCAATGTCATAAATGGGATCTCCATCATAGCAAATCGCATCCCATTTACGTCTCCCAACATGTATAAACTCATCAATATTCTCAACCATATCATCACTTTCATTATAACATGAAGGGTTTAGTGCATACAAGGGTTCCTCTATTTCTTCACCTTCTGAATCATAGAACAGAGTGCATCAAAAACCTGAAAAGGAAAATCACTAACCACATTGAGACGAACAAAGTTCG
>CBVK0100135845.1:0-14202 GCA_900067695.1 Picea abies
CACTTACCCTATTAAGGTCTGATAGACCAATTAGGTCTTAGTGGACGTTAATAATCATCATCATCATCATCATCATCATTAATTCAACTCACATTCTTGAATTTTATTATCATTATGCATTAAACTTCTAATTTTCCCTTGAGTATAGAAGAACCCAATCATTGAATGCATGTTATAGGGCGGGTGTGAGGAGTCACATCCTATAGTTATTAGAAGCATGGGGGTTGAGTATAATTAGTTTGGGGAAGAGTGTAATTCAAGCAAGTAATCCAAAGAGAGGAAATTTGTATGGGTGGTTACAACAATTTTAGACAGTCATGTTTTTGGCATGAACAAAAAGCAGAGAAGAGCATGGGAGATGGAGAAACCATGGAGGGAAAATTATGGAGTGTATTTGGAGCAAAAGATTGAAGAGCCAGGTTGTCAGGCCCGAAAAGTGGACTCCTATGTGAATTTCACTATAACAACAAGTGATTTTTGTTGTTTTTCTGGTAGTTTTCCTAGCAGTGAGCTACCTTTATTTTCCTAGCAGTGATATTCTCGGTTACCTATGCTAGAGAGACCTTGATAAATAAATGTTATTCCCTATGGATTGAGAGTAGTGAAGGGGTACATTCCTTGGGTTCGCCAGGTTGAGAGGAAGAGTGTTGGTGGAAAATCAGGATAATTGTAGAAGAATTCTAGTGGGTTGTGGAATTCTTTAATATGTGAGTGGACAGTGAGAGGCCACCCTCTTTTATGGATTTCTATCCCCAGCTCAAGGGTGACTTGTTGTTGATATTTGGAAAAACAAGTCTATGGTTGAGTGGAACATCCATCCCAAGTAGTTGGTTGCACAAATGATTTAAGATATAAGTGTTTTATCTTGTTTATGTGTTGCATTATGAGTTTAATTAGTGTGTATTAACTCTGTGTTTGAGAACGATTTATATGTTATTGTATTTGAGTCTATTAGCTATATTTTATGTTTATTTTAGAATGTTTTAGATGCATCTAGTTCATGGTATCAACAAATGGTTAAAATTATATGTTTTCTTGTAGATGGTAAGCTACAGGATTAGTTACAAAAAAAAATAATTTTAGTATTTTCGCACATAATGGACCTCAACTGGGTTGGGCAATGTTACAAATTGGGAAAATGGCAAGTGTCACCTCACAAATCTAGATTTGGTGCTTATTATGAAAAGAATTATGAAGGTAAAAAATATGTTTTGACTTTATCTCCTTCACTCATATTTACAAGGAATTCAATCCAAAATAAAATTATCTATCAAAGGTTGCTCTTTCTTTGCAGGAAATCCCTCTGGTGGCTCAAGAATTTAAAGGAGTGAATCTCATGTATGAATCTCCCACCAGTAGTTTTTTGACTTGATGTGGATCTTATTTCTATTATAAAAGGCTAAGATGGGGTATTGGATTAGATTCCTTTTGGGACTATAATGAATGAAGATGAAAGATATGTAAGGTATTTAAAAAGACCATGATCTATTTTTGGAAGATTGTGATATATAGAAGACTTGATAAGGCGTAGATTGCTGAGATTTTTGTGGTGAGGAGTGTTTTCAGGCTAAATCAGAAGAACCACAGTATTATCAATTAAGTGTATATGTTTCAAATCCATATCAGGATTCAAAACATTGACACTTAATTGATAATATTGTGGTTCTTCCGATTCATCCTGAAGGCATGGATTATTATTTTATATTGAATTCAAAATCCATGAAGTATACACAATGTATATTTTGATTTCTCCCTAAAAATATCAAATATGTGTTTGTTTTCTTGGAAAAAATATTTCAGAAAGATCTAGGGATAAAGGAAAACCTTGGTTTTGTTGGGTTGTTATATTCTTTGTAGTGAAAGTCGAGTCGAGGTGAAGTGTTCGACTGGAAAAGTCGAAGTCGAAGTAATCGAAAACAAGTCAAAGAGGTCAACCAACAAGAGGTCGATAGGCGGTCATGTGGAAACCAACTGAAGATGAAATGAAGGTCGAATGGTAGTCGACTTGTAATCTGAATGTAACATAATCCCAAGATTCGCGAGATTTGTAGCCAATGATCTGCATGGATTTGTAATCATTTTGGACACCTTTATTTAGGATTTTTCCTATTGTAAATCCTATAAATAAGATGTCTTGTAATGATGTAATAGATAATCTTTAGTAATGATCTTCATGCTAATATTTACCAGAAGGTTTTTGGTCATGTAGATGTAAGTCAGATTGGCTACAGGGTTGTCCTTGTGTAAATAAAGCGGGTATGATGTCGATTATGTCTTAGGTGTGGACCAAGGTCAGGCATGTAACCTTTTATTCTGAATGAATAAGAAAACACAAGAGAAAAATGTTCAAGGAATGATAGTTTTCCCGTTTGGGTTTCTAGGGTAAAATCTCTGTGTACTGTAAGTTTGCTTGGTCATTTCCTTTTATAGCTTAAATATTTCTTCCTCTCGTGTGTTAGGTTTATCATGGAAGTATATTTTCCTAACATGTGGTATCAAAGATTGGTTTATCAAACTTGGATCTGAGCTAAACCCTAGCTCTAGTAAGAGTCGGAAGTCAAAGATATTTAAAGGTCTTCTTAAAGAATGACAAGTAGCTCGAGAATAGAGATTGAAAAAATCAATGGCCAAAATTTTGAGCTTTGGAAGATTAAAATTGAAGATCTCCTTGTATATCAAGAACAATGGGAAGTAGTCTATCTAGGTACCATTTTGATGTAGATTTTAACCTTGTACAATTATTTATTGCGAATGGATTTTCAATAAAAGAACATAAAAGATACAATGAAAAATACACACATTACATAGATTTTTCCCCTGGAAACCTAAACCGAGAAAACCATCATATTCTATATTCATTCATATCATACATATTTTATAACACAATATACATATAGGATCTGGTGGCATCCAAAACCATAATCCAATGACCTAGATTAGTCAACAACCCTAATTACTTAACCGAAAATAGAAAACCATTGGTGAAAAACCATGTGTCAAAAAACCACCCATAAATGGACACGAAAACTGAGGAAATGTTTTTTGGGGGGAACTACCCCCTAACCACCCTACAACCCCCCGAGGTGGGGCCTAGAGGCCCTCGCTCTTACCCCCCCTACGTGACCGATGCAACATAGACACTAATTCTCATCTTGAAAAGAATATAACACATATCCAACATCTGATAGGCATGTCGAAGGAAGAATGTATAAACTCGAGAGAAGGACAAGGAGTACAATTCAACTTTGTCTTGTAGATTCGGTGTTTTTGAATTTCTGAAGCAAAGACTCGGCCAAGAAACTGTGGGACAAGTTGGGAGTCTTGTACTAGTCGAAATCCTTAGAAAATAACGTGTTCCTTGGAAATAAATTGTATCTTCCGAGGATGAGTGAGGGTAGTTCAGTAACTAAGCATTTAAATTCTTTTAATACCATAATAATCCAATTATCTTCAGTGGATATCAAAATCACCAAGGAGGAGAAATTCATTAGCCTATTATTTTCTTTTCCAAACTCCTGGGATAGCTTAGTTGTGGCTATAGTGAGTAATTCAACTACATTAATGCTAGAAGATGTGGTTGCATCTCTACTATTAGAAGAAATGAGAAGGAAGAACATGGAAGGATCGACCAAATATTATGTAGTGGTGAGAAGTCAATCGATTGATAGAGATAAAGACAAATTCTCTGGTAGAAAGTATAAGTCGAAGGGTAGATCTAAATCCCCTGTTCAGTTGACGAGAAGATGTTGGAAATGCGGTAAATATGAGCATTATTAAAGGGACTTCAAGTTGAAGGAAATGGAAGTCATTATAGGATCCAATGAGAAGGAGTCGAATGAGAGAAAGTCTACTCCAGATAAAGGAGGCGATGTGTACTTGGCATCGACCAATACACAATCGGATCAATATGTTTGGTTGATCGAATCAAGAGCATCATATCATATGATACCACATAGAGAATGGTTTTGTGAATATGAACGATATGCAGGAGGAGATGTGTTCTTGGGGTATGCCTTGATAACCAAAATTTTCGGATGAGGAAGAATCTGATTGATATTGCAGGATGGGAAGAGTAGAATCCTTCTAGGTGTGCTACATATTCCAGGTTTGGCAAGAAACATGATATCTATCAGTAAGATGAGTGATGTAGAACTGCATACTCTATTTCAGAAGGATACGTGAAAAATGGTCAAAGGTGCGATGGTATTAATGAAAAGAGTTAAGATTAGAACCCTATACAAGTTGTTAGAGAATGTTGAATCGACTGGATGCAACAACATTGGTTTTCCTAAAGTCAACTTGAATTCAACTCAACTCGACTCAACTCGGGTTGAGTTGATTCAAATCGACTAGACAAGTCTTCGTCAATTCAACCTGACCATGTAATGGCACGAGACGATGGGACACATTGGAGAAAAAGGACTTTGAGTTATGCACAAAAAATGTATGGTCGAATATTATCCTAAATGTAATTTAGAAATCTAATTTTGTGAACATTGTATATATGGAAAACAAATTCAGGTGAGGTTCCCATATGGAGCAACAAGGGAAAAGGGGATTCTAGATTTGGTTCATAGTGATGTGTTTGGAACTATTTCAATTCCTTTACTTGGTGTATCCTTGTATTATGTCTCCTTCATAGATGATTTTTCCAAGAATGCATGGATATATTTCTTGAGGAAGAAATCATAGGTTTTCAAGAAATTCAAAGAGTTTAAGTCTCTTATGGAAAACCAACCAGATAAGAAGATTAAGGTGTTGAGAACTGACAACAGTAGTGAATTCTGTGGAAAGGATTTTGAAAAATTCTTCAAGAAGTGTGGAATAGAATGCCAATGTACCACACCATATGCCCCACAACAAAATGGAGTTGCTGAAAGAATGAACAAATCATTAGTGGACAAGGCAAGGAGCATGCTTAGTGGTGTTGGGCCCGCACAAGAATTCTGGGAAAAGGCGGTTGACACTACAAAATATCTGGTGAATAGGTATCCTTCATCATCTCTAATCGACTCGACTCCACATGAGGTATGGTTTGGTAAGAATCCTTCTCTTTCACATCTCAAAGTATTTGGATGTGATGCATTTTTTCATATTTCTAAGGAAAAGTGGAGAAAGTTGGACAAGAAGGAAGTCAAGTGTATTTTCATTGGATACAAAGAAGGAATGAAAGGATATAATCTCTAGGATCCTGCATCAAGGAGAACAATGTACAGTCAAGATGTGGTCTTCAGAGAAGTTGGAAGGAATTCTGAGTTTGAAGTGGTTCAAACAAAGAATAATATATAGAAGGTGAGGTTTGAACTCATGAACAAAGAAGAAGATGATTCATATGAGTCGATTGAACCAGATGAAGAGGTGGAACAACCGACCCCAGTTGTAAGGAGGTATGAATGAGTAATAAAACCAGTAAAAAGGTATAGTCCACCCCAATTTCGTTCCATATTTGTGTTAACTACCATTGGCGGGGAGGCTGAGTCGGTCAAGGAGGAAGTTGACTCGACGAAGGGTAGACTCTTAAAGGATTCCATGGTTGAAGAAATGGAATCCTTGCATAAGAATGAGATGTGGGATTTAGTCAAATTACCTAGTGGAATAAATCCCATTGGTAACAAGTGGGTATTGAAGAAGAAAATGAACGCAGAAGGTCAAGTCGAGAAATTCAAAATTCGAGTAGTAGCGAAGGGATATTCCCAAGTCGAAGGAGTCGATTTCAGTGAGATTTTTTCCCATGTTGTAAAATTAACTTCCATTAGAGTACTAATGTCTCTAGTTGCAACATTTGATCTGGAAATAGAACAGATGGATGTGAATACAACGTTCCTACATGGGGACCTGGAAGAGGAAATCTACATGAAACAACCTGAAATATTTGTAGTAAAGGGAAATAAATCTTTGGTGTGCAAATTGAAAAGATCCATTTATGGTTTAAAGCAATCACCAAGGATGTGGTATAAAAAGTTTGACAGATACATCCTTAGTTTGGGATTTATCAGAAGCAAAGTTGATCACTGCATATATTCCAAGGAAGAAGGTGGGAGTTTCATATATGTAGCATTGTATGTCGACGACATATTGTTGATTGGAAACAACATGGATGAAATAAAGGAGGTGAAGAAGAAACTATCCTCCAAGTTTGACATGAAGGATATCAGTGTAATGCACTTCATTCTAGGAATGGAGATAAAGAGAGATCGAGAAGCCATAAAGCTTCGGTTGAATTAGAAGAAGTATATTGAAAAAAATTTGAAAGATTTCAACATGAAGGATTGCAAACCTGTAAAGGTGCCAATTCATGTGGGAGAAAGGTTAACTGTTGAACAATGTCCAAAGACATAGGAAGAAATAGAAGACATGGCACGTGTTCCCTATAGAAGTGTTGTTGGTAGTCGAATGTATACGATGGTTTGCACTCGACCAGACATTTCCCATGTAGTGGGAATAGTGAGCAGATACATGTCGACACTTGGAAAGGATCATTGGACAGTTGTCAAGAGAGTATTCATGTATTTGTGTGGAACAAAATACTATGGTATATGCTACCAAGGGAAACCTGGAGATGACAGTGAAATAGATGTACATGGATTTGTCGACGCCGAATGGGATGGAGATCTGGATCGACGAAGGTCAACCAGTGGATATGTGTTCAAGATGTTCGGTGGAGAAATTAGTTGGATGAGTAAGCAACATGTAGTCGTAGCCCTATCAACAATAGAATCTAACTACATGGCAACCACTCATGGAAGCAAAGAAGTAGTATGGTTGCAAAGACTGTGTTGAGCGATCAAGTTTGAGCAGAGAGCTAAGAAGATAAGTTGTGACAGTTAAAGCGCAATATTTTTGGCAAACAACCATGCTTATCATTCCAAGACTAACCATATTAATGTACAATATCATTTCGTAAGAGACATGGTGGAAAGAAACAAGGTGTTGTTGGAGAAAGTAGACATGTTGGAAAACATTGTAGACTCTTTGACCAAGTTTGTGAGTGTCATGAAGTTCTCTTGGTGTAGAGAGGCAATGGGCATTGCTTCCCTGGGTTTGTGAACAAAAGTTCAAGAAACTCCCAGTTCAGTAAAGAAGACAACAAGTGGGAGAATGTTGGGTTGTTATATTCTTTGCAGTGAAAGTCGAGTCGAGGTGAATAGACTGGATAATGAAAGTCGAAGGTCGAAGTGTTCATCCAGGAAAAGTTGAAGTCAAAGTGATCGAAAAAAAATCGAAGAGGTGAACCGACAAGAGGTCGACAGGCGGTCATGTGGCAACCGATTGAAGATCAAATGAAGTTCGACTGGTAATCAGACTGGAAATCAACTGTAACAAAATCTCGAGATTCATGGGATTTGTATCCAATGATATGTGTGGATCTGTAACTGTTTTAGGAGCCTTTCTTTAGGGTTTTTTCTACTATAAAGCTAATAAATAAGGCATGTTGTAATGTTGTAAAATATAATCTTTAGTAATGATCTTCATGCTAATATTTAGCAGATGGTTGTTGGTTATGTAGATGTAAGCCAGATTGGCTACAGGGTTGTCCTTGTGTAAATCAAGAGGGTATGATGTCGATTGTGTCTTAAGTGTGGACCAAGGTTACGAATGTAACCTTTTATTCTGAATGAATAAGACAACAAGAGAGCAAGACGCTCAAGGAATGTTGGTTTTCTCGTTTGTGTTTCCAAGGTAAAATCTTTGTGTGTTGTGAGTTTGCTTTGTCATTTCCTTTTATAGCTTAAATCTTTCTTCCTCTTTTATGTTAGGTTTAGCGTGGAAGTATATTTTTCTAACAGGTTTACCCCTATATTACAAATAATTTTGTTTGACTAGGCATTGTTACTTCTAAATGTCGCAATGACTCTCTCATACAATCATATTGTTGCAACTCTCAACTCAAAGGGGGCCCTAATATCTTCTAGCCTCTTTCAAATTTTATTTTAGGGGATTATATTAAAATATTTTTAGAAGTCAATGAAGCAACATAGGAGATTGTCTTTTTTTTTACAACATTCTTTTACTATAATAAAAAAAATAATTAAATGATCTAGAATCGAGAGGTATCTTGAAAACGAGCTTGCCCCTTAACTCTGTTATGATGATTTTCTAGTTGTGGGTTATTCTTCTTTTCTAAAATCATACCATACAACCTAAATATGAAATGACTAATCATGATGGTCCTATAATTTGAGAGGTTATTTTTGTCACCACTTCTAAAAATAGGAATGATGAGACTTTCTATCCAAAACTTAAGAAAATCATACTTAAATACTAGATTAAAAAAATTGTGAATAAAATAAATAAGAATAAATCCAAATTTTTAGAATTTATGCATGATAACCTTTAATATATTTATATTTACCATTTACAAAATATTCAACTCCGGTCTAATTCAATGTCTTTAACCCTCAAAGCATCATAGTTATTAAAATTGTTCAATTGTTATTTAAAATTCTAAAGGATTCATGATTTTTTTCAGAGATAAGTTCGAATCTAGCAACAATCTTGCCTTGGTTATTTTATTTCCAAGTTAACACTATTCTTCGAAACTTTTTAATTAGAATTAAAAAATTTGTTTAAAAAATTATTAATTAATTTCATTAATAACTACTAAAAATTAATTATAATTTATAATTCTTAAAATTAAAATTATTAAAAAACACAATTTTTTATAAAATAATGATTAAAAAAAAATATATATATATGTCTGTCATGATATTTACTAAGTTGTGCATCCCCGTGGAGTTACATGCTCTCTTTGATTATTACCATCATTGAAGTTGCATTATTGTGAGTGTGAAAATAAGGAGAAGATAGATTTTGAATACGGATAACATAATAGATTCGAAACAACCAAATAATTCCATACTTTAATACTTTAGTCTTTCGTTTCACATCAACTTTCACTTCAATAATTTATTGAGTTTCAAGCATATCTACGTTGATACTGTAGTTTTTCATTTCACACCAACTTTCACTTTGATCATATATGACTAGATAAGCTTATCCATAACAAAAGCAACATGAAATAAAAAAAAGTCAACTAAAGACACCATGAAATAGAAAAAGTCAACTAAAGACAACATGAAATTGACATATTTAACATTATCTAATAATAAAATAAGAAGTTGTTAAATATAAAAGATTTGTTTAATAAATTTAGTTTCTAAATTAGAGTATAATTGAGATATTTTCTTAACAAGTTGGTGTGATAAGATTTAGTATATCTATCTATTCAAGTTGGTGTAATATGTATCTATTCAAGTTGGTGTAATATGTGAGTGAATTGAAGATTGAGACTTATTTGACAAAGCATGGACACTTTGGAGGCTTTTATGCACACTTTTATCTCACCTGAGCTATGCATACTTTTGAGCTATGCATACTTTGACTCCCATGAATTGTGTATAAGAGTACTATTGTGCATACATTTTGTTGTACATTATTGTAATGATATGTATATATTCCTTAGGATAACAACTTTGGGGACACAATGACCAATAATAAATCTAAGATGCTAGTAACATATCAAAGCTTTAAGATTCTCTCTCATCTCATTTAGGATAAGATTATGGTGATAGGCAACTCATCTTTAATCATTAATGCTCTCTGAAGAAAAATAGGTATTCTTCGACTTCAATTCATAAAATCATCCATAAGATCAAACCACTAACACAAATATTTGAAAGGGTCATCTTCACATATGTCTTACAAGCTAATAAGCCCATAGTTAATCAAACGACAAGTGTAGGAGTTCTCTTGGATGAAGGAAAACTACAAGTATGTTGTAGTAAGGGGCCTAATCCTCTACCCAACTATTGCCCATGAATCTTAAGGTAATTCGTGTTATGCAATCTAGGGGAGTTTTAATTGTTTAAATGAGGTGGAGCAAGGGGAGATTGCTCAAACCACCCCCAACACCTCATCATTATTAACATGGGGGAACCATAAAATTAGCACCCCCTCAACATTCACGTCCTTACTAGAAGAATTAATGTAAAGGACAAAGGGATGTAATGCTAATCCACTCCTCCCACATTGACATTTACATGTTCCTCCATGATGGGTATAGTCATATTCTAAGACACATTTTGTGGAAACCTAAACTAGTATTCTGATTGGTGCTCTCCTAGTTTCATTTTAAATTGATAGAGAGATGGAAGGATGTCCCTAGAGGAAGTGGGAAACTCCTCCTACCACCCATTCTCAATATTAGTGCATCTCCTTCCTCTTTCACTCTTAGACACATTGTTTTGGCCCCTTCAATGATTGACACTTCCTCTCATTTATGTGTGAAATTGGGTGTGATTACTCCATTGTTATTTTATTTTGTGGAGCAATAGGACATCAAGTTAAGCTAGTATATACTATTCCATGTCAAACTTGGGGATTAAAGGATTACTCTTTGATGGTATCTCTTAAACCATCTCACATATGGAAAACCCTTGGTGTCACCATCACTTGCATGAGGAGATGAAAAATGTGTAGAGGTTTCAATATGTGTGAGTAGAAAATGGATTTGTATCCATCCACGCCTACCCAAGTGTTTATGGTTCATGGGAACTGAGAAACATTAATTTCCTTGATTTCTCTTATGGGTGTTCATGACATTCAGTGTCATCTATAGCACCCTTTCAACTAGAAAATTGAAGCTCGATATTTAATTTGCATCCTACAAGAAAATAGAAAGGAGATGAAGGTTTCTATGGTAGCAAAAAATAGCCACATCATATTACTATATTCCTTCACCAACCTCCTACTAGAAATGATGTTACTTGTGAAACTTTATCACCCAAATATTAATGAAGAAATTCATGAACCATCAAGTTTCTTTGTCCTTGCGGAATCAACTAATAGTGCCTAAGATGGTGTTGGCACAAATAATTGCAACAATATATATTGAAATCCTCAACATCACCTTAAATTATTAACCCAAGGATTGTGTAAACTTATGAGGTGCTATGCACTATATGTGCAACCACAAGGTATTAAATTTCTTAGATGTATTATATTCCTATGAATGATATGCAACCAAATAAATCTAATCTACACTAATAAGGAAACTAAACAAATTTGGCAACTCATTCTAATCCACCTCTCATGGGTTAATAAAAAATGGCGTTCACTTCTATCTCTTCTTACAATATGTCAAAAGATAGATGAAGATATAGGGCCACCACCTCACATGGATGAAAAGTCAATCAGATGAGAAGGTTCCTTGAATCAATGATCACTATGATGATATTAGATTAATCAATCCTTACAGCCTCAATTGATCATATAATAGGTTTAGAAGATCCACTTCAGAGTACTAATAATGGTAATTGAAAGTAGAAAAAATGTTCAAAGAAACACACGAAATAAAATTGAATATAATTGCATAAGGAAAGTTGCATCCATTAAATGATATAAACAAACATCAAATGAATGGATATGTAGAATGTGACATACTCAAATCCCATGCTAGCAGACATCACTAAACCAAATTGACATAACATAACTCTGATATCATTTTATTAATAATGCATATGCTCAACATGACAAAAACGACTCATGCAATTATCAATAATTTTAAAATCGTAAATGCAGATTATTTCTCACACATAACAACATTCAAACACACAAAACATAGAATAAACACAACTTTCAAGCACAAGATTAAAATTGTAAATAAACACAGTGACCATAACACTTATCTATATAAATGTTTACACAACCGGCTACAGAAAACGAGGGTTCCACCCAACCATAGACTTTGTTTCTCTAGTTCTCTCAGCAACGGGTCACCCCTTATATGGGGCTATGAGTTGACAAGGATGAACAATCTCCTATGGTTGTCTATTATCCACTCGAATAAACCAATACCCATTAAATTCACAATGACACGACTCCTATAACAATTGCAGCTGTCCAACTCTCTTCCTTGTCAATCTGCACAACCCAAGAGATAAGATTTCCTTCTTTGCACCATAGTCCCTTACAGAATCATCATTCCCTCCAAGGCTCTAGAAAAAACCAACTAATAATATCTTAGCTGAGGGCTCCAAGAAATTTAGTTGTAAAAGGAGTGCTCACAACAACATTTACACATGCCATTGGGTAATTTCTCAACATAAAATTCATAACAAGCATGCTAGCCTAATTCTCAACATAATTCACAAATCCGACAAGTTATCTTCACACACGATATGACTATTGCTTCTATTTTTTCTATCCCCCCAAAATTATCTGCCTCCCCCCTACTCAATTTTTTTTTAATTTTTTCTCCCATGCATGTTTGACTCTCACAATCCCCCAAAATGATTGTACTCAATCGATATTGTCATAACTAGGTGAGATGACTCTCTCACTCACCTTTTACATGCATTCAATGATACACTTTCCATCATGAGTGTACTCATCCCATGCTCTCTTAACTAGGTGAGATGACTTTCCCACCAACCTCTTACATACTTTCAATGATTGGTTTAAATAAGTCAAAGGGGATAATTAGACAATTAAAAAAATGATTTAGGAAAGTGGCATGGGATTCTAGGCACGTGGAATTTCCCTTCAATCCCCTTTTGCCCCATCTCTTGTGGAATCATATACCACCATGAATCTGCCATTATCCATCTGCAACCGATTATGTATTTCATTTTATTATTTTCAGTGTACAATATTTACATATTACATCTCTTGGCCCTTAGCCATTTATCATATATACAATTAAACATTTATAATACAGGGATCAAAACTGTGGTGTTACATAGAAGGAAATCTACAATCATTGAGATAAAATGAAACAACAACAATATATGAGTAGAGGGGATTCAACCTCCATTGCAATTTCAGAGTGGGCCCTTACTCTGAAACAAGCAAGGGGTTGAATCCATAAAAAAAAAATGTTATTCATGACAACCAAACAATTTAAACTATTACAAACATAAAAATGATAATAAATAATATAATAAATTGTAATAATAATTAATATCATTTAATTAAATCAAGAGGCACGTACCTCCTCACCTCATGACCAGTCAATGCTATATAGAAACCATCATGAGGGTAGTCTAATCATCATCTTATCATATTCAATCAAATATTAATACTCATAAATATTCATTCTCAGTGAATAGGAGTTTTCATGTCACGACAAGAAGGAGCCCATATGCAGCCCCAATAGTACTGGTTCAGAAAAAGGATGGATCTTTCAGACTATGTATAGATTATCAAGGGTTAAATAAAATAACTATAAAAAATAAATTTCCTATACCCTTCATAGATCAGTTACTAGACGAAATCCATGGAGCTAAATAATTCTCAAAATTGGATTTAAGATCATGGTACTACCAGATTCGAGTAAGATTAGAAGATGTACAAAAAACTGCTTTCCAAACACACGAAGGTCATTAGGAGATTAAAGTCATGTCGTTCGGTCTAACTAATGCACCAACTACCTTCCAAGAAACTATGAATCAACCTTTTCACCCCTACTTAAGGAAGTTCGTATCGGTCTTCTTTGATGATATTCTTATTTACAATAAAAATTGGAAGGAGCATATAAAGCATTTAGAATAGGTACTTTCTCTCTTAGAGAAAAATCAGTCCTATGCCAAACTATCAAAATGTTCATTTGGTAAAGAAGAAGTAGAATACCTTGGTCATGTCATATATCGAGAAGGAGTCAAGGTGGACTCCGAAAAAATCAAGGCAATCACAGAATGTCCCAAACCAAAGAACATATAAAAACTAAGGGGATTCCTTGGATTAACAGGTTATTATCGAAGATTTATCAAGAAATACGCTCATTTAACGACACCTGTAACATCCCGCTCTGGCGCACTTACCAAACTTATTCTTTGAGGACACTTGCTCGCAAGTGATCTGGATTTATATGATGATAAAACTTTTCTTTCGTTATGATGCGTTGAGTTATATGACAGGATGTTTTTACTACCTTGGTGTAGACAGGTGCTGCTGACTCAGTTTTTTTTGAGTGTGCAGGGTTTCGGACCTTGAGGATGCAGAGGCATCGGTGGAACTTCCTTGGACTCCGGATTGAGTCAGGGAGTGGGATAATTGAGTTGTTTCATTCACGGTGATATTGTTTTGTTTTGATGATATGCTATTGATTTTATGATGTGTTGTTGACATGATCTGACATGATGGTTGATGATGGAGGCTGACGATAGCTTGCCGACCAAGACTCACATATGGAGTAAAGGGGCC
>CBVK0100135846.1:0-14201 GCA_900067695.1 Picea abies
TGTGTTTGGGCACTTTCTCCTCCAGTCTGTTAGGAACCTGATGTTTATGATAGACTCTCGCACTCTTATTATACAAGTCTTCCCCCTGCTCACCCTTATTACAACCCACTGTTTGAAGTTTATCTAAGACCTCACTTGCCCACGCACGCCTGGCCTAGTTTCAAAGTTGAGATGACATTGTCCTGAGTTTACTTCCATTTGATCATCCTTTATAAACAAATCGTGACATTAAACTAATGGGTGTCGAGCTCTGCTCCTGCTGCAATCCGGGAGTGACTTCCGACGCTAATAGAAACTAATGTTCATTGGATGTGGATAACGTATACCCATAGGAATTTCACATTTCCTTTATTATTAATGGATTCAAACTTATTATTTACCATCATTTACCACTTAGTGACTCGTCGAATTGACCCATGTTATTTATTAGTTAAAAATTGACTAAATCTTATTAGTGCATGCACAAAGAATCCCAACCTTATGCACATTGATTTTTTATCCCAAATTTTCTCCCCAAAAAATCTATATATATATATATATTGCACTCATGCTAAGAATTAATATACAAGTGAAATTCGAATTGGTTCTTCAACAATATTTTTCTTTTGAGCGTTATTTCATTTCATCTTCTTTATTTTTTCTTCTAGTTTTTCTAGTGTGATTTTTTCTCACAACTAGATCTTAGCTTGTTCTTAAAATCATACATGGTATCATAGAACTAGAGTGAATTTTGAGAAAAACTAAAATTACATGGAAAAAAAAAATTTAATATCGAACAACCCAAATATAATGGAACAACTATCTAGATCTATTATTCTTACCCCATTCAATTACTTTGAATCGAAACCTAATATCATACTTCTTCTAAGGAGTAAGGGGATTTATAGGGTCAATATGGGGACACAACTTGAACCCAAATTAGTTGTAGAAAAGGAAAATTACTTTAATAGAATGGACGAGGCCTATAGGACTCTATGCTTATTCATTTCTCCATAATTTTTATTTCAAGTTGAATCTTTCTCAACCCCAATGAAACATGTACTAAGTTTGATGTACTATTTGGCAAGTAGGATGAACTTAGAGGACATCTATTGGAGAATGAGCTCATATATTTGAGCCCAAGAAACTTTGATACCCTACCAGACTACTTTTCCAAGTTCAATACTTTGCTTAAATAGGATAAATCTTGTGGAATTGATAGGAAATAAGATCTTCTTATCCTCTCAATTATTTCAAAGCTAGGGTCCAAGTATTATGTGTTTATTTATTCTTTCCATACAAGGATTTATATGGGAGAATATTGGAATATTCCCTCTATGAATGAATTCATATAATAAATAATTTATTAGAACAATAATATCATTCATATGGGATCTCTTAGGATATCCATGTCCCATGATTTTGCATTGTAGGATGATATAAAAAAAAAACAAGTAGAAATAAAGTGATCTTGATCACATAGATGAAGAAAGCATTGAATCCTCCAAGGAGACATTGATCCCCAATGGAGGAAAGTCTAAGAAGGAGAGAAAAAAAGGAATATATTGTACCATATGGTTTCATATTGAAATTTATTATATGGTGAAGAAAGATTATATTATGGAGAAAGTATTGTAGCAACACAACCTTCTAGATTGCATACCAGATAGTGTTAATAAAAATACTGAGAACAAGCCACCATAGGATCAAGGTAAGGGTCATGTGTTGAATAGTATTTCTTAATCATGTGATAGATGAATCTTATACTTAGGTGCCTTTAACCATATGGTTGTATCAAAACATTATTTTTCTTCCTTGGTACTTTGCACTAGACCTCCTATGTTCATGTGAAACAAAAAACCTATGAGAGTGTGTGGAGAAGGAAGTGTGGATATTAATTATGGAAGATTTCAAAATGCATTACATGTTTTGAACCTCTCCATGAATCTCCTCTATAATTACCCTATTACACACTCAGGTACAAATAAGAAAGTTGATTTCACTCCAGATTCAGTGATAATTTTAGAGATGTAAAATGGTTCCAAGGTTGCAATTGGGGAGGTGGGTCTTCATTCCAAGTTGTATAACGTTTCACATTTTTTTCCTAAATATGATTATGTTACTCTTATAACACATGAAAATGAATAAAGTAGAAAAAAAATAGGATGAAAAGTTTGAGGAAGGCTCCTTACTTGCACTCTAGGAGAAACTAGTTGCACCTTACTCACCTCTTCCAGTGGGAAGATCTTTGAGATGATTTTGCACATTCTTTGGATCAGATTTCTAATCAAAATTCAGAATTTGATTTAGAATATCAACAAAATCTTATTGCATATCCAAATCACAAGTTAGGGAGAGAACAACATACTTTAGAGGCAACTAGTGAGCTAGTGGGAGAAACGACCAAGTCACGGAGACCTAGTTATCAATTTTTTGGTATATCATGAGCACTCACTACTATTGTAAGAATGTACAATGCTCAACAAGAAGTTAGGGGATTCTCACATTGTGGGACTAGATAGATCTGAGGATAGATACATGATGGGTTTGTTTATCTACAACACCATCCTTCTTTGTAGAAACTACATAGTAGACATAGTATGCATTATTTTTGTAGGGGGATTTCTTCCCACTAGGTTTTTCCTATTTAAATCACCTTTTTCATATTATTTTTTGCATAATTTTTTGGTAGATGAGTACCTAACATGGCTGAAAATTGCCGAGACTCATGCTTCATTCCTACTCCCAAGTTTTGATTCAGGGGGGGCATTGGAGTACATGCACCACATTACTCTTTTCATAGGACATCCATTTTTATCCATTCCTAACATTTAGGGGATTTCCTATTTTTATTAGTGCCATTTATAGCAGGTTTATATATATCACATTGATGGGGAAACTAATGCACATTGGATGTAGATAACTTAGTCCCTTATGAAGTGCACATTTCCTTTATTAATAATGGATTCAAACTTATCATTTATCATCATTTACCACTTAGTGACTCACGGTATTGACCAATTGATCCGGATTTATGAGAGGAACTAAATGAAACACAGATTTATAACATTAACACACATATATAGAGAACAATAACAGAGATACAATGAAACTTAACTTCTATTAAATAAATAAATATGTTGAAACTGTAAAATGTTGAACAAAATAATCTTGCTCAAATGGTGGTAGCTAATTTCTGAGAAGAGATGTAGCATATATGCACATTCTCCTGAGCACATTACAATGAGGCATCTAGGAATTTTTAGCATCAAGAAGTAATCTGAAAACCCTAGACATCCAAAAACCTAACCCTAGGAGATTAAGCATCAATATTCATGTGGGCCCTAAGGGAACATCATACTTTAGAGGAAAGTAGTGAGCTAGTGGGACAAACAACCAAGTCACAGAGACCTATTTATTAGTTTTTTGGTACTCCATGAGCGCTCACTACTATTGTAAGAATGTACAATGATCAACCAGAAGCTAATGAATTCTCACATGGTGGGACAGGACATATCCAAGGATAGATACATGATGGGTTTTTTTATCTGCAACACCATCCTTCTTTGTAGAAACTGCATAGTAGACATATTATGCATTATATTTTGTGGGGGTATTTTTTCCCACTGGGTTTACCCCTTTTAAATAACCCTTTTCATATTATTTTTTTCATAATTTTTTTATAGATGAGTACCTAACATGGATGAAAATTTTCGAGACTCATACTTCATTCCTACTCCCAAGTTGTGATTCAGGGGGGGCGTTGGAGTACATGTACTACATTACTCTTTCCAGGGGACACCCATTTTTATCCATTCCTAAAATTTAGGGGCTTTCCTATTTTTATTAGGGACATTGATAATAGGTCTAAATATATCACATTGATGGGGAAACTAATGTGCATTGGATGTAGATAACTTAGTCCCTTATGAAGTGAAAATTCCCTTTCTTATTAATGGATTCAAACTTATCATTTACCACTTAGTGAATCACTATATCGACCCATTGATCCGGATTTATGAGCAGAATGAAATGAAACATATATATATAACATTAACATAGATATACAGAGAAAAATAACAAAGATACAGTGAAACGTAACTTCTATTCAGTAAATAAATCTTTTAAAACTGTAAAATGAAGAATGAAACAATCTTTCTCAAATGGTGGTAGCTAATGTTTGAGAAAATATGTGGAATCTATGTGCATTCTCCTGAGCACATTACAATGAGGCATGCATGCCTTTTTAGCATCAAGAAGTAGTAATAAAACCCTATACATCCAGAAACCTAACCCAAGGATATGAAGAGCCAAGAGTCATGTGGGCCATGATGGGGTAAATTGGTACATCAACTTCTCGGAGTCGTAACTTTTTCATACGATCTCCATTTCATGCGCATCATATCCAATTGGAAAGGTCTATTCGAGGACTACATTTTTTTTCCTCATATTGTTACACATCAAAATTCCTCACTTCAACAATGTTACATTCTCATAGTTGCAACTATCGTAAGTGTCACACTTTTTTTTCAAGTGTCGTAAGAGTCGCATTCTCTTTCTGTAAGTGTCGCATCACGAACGATACCATGAAAAAACTTGATACAACCCATAAAACATGTTATAATAAGAAGCCCCATCATATGACAGTCAGAACAAGTGTTTTTCTATGGGAATTTCGCATCTTGGAAACTTTTGGGAAGATTAGCACTCCCCTGCTCATACACAGGGAGCACTAGTGATCTTTGTCCATATTAGGGGGAGTGTTGTAGTGCTCTATTGCTGATTCTAAGGGAGTGTTGAGTTGGTTGAGGAAATCTTAGAAGAAATCCCATTTTCTTCTAAAGACAACTATGGATGGATCAAATTGGTTTAGCTCGAATGTAACTCTCAGGCTATATCTAAGGAAGATATCACAACTTTTGGAGCCATATCCTCAACTAATTCCAAATATGCCCAAGGTGGTTGAGCCTCTTAAATATTATAAATGGATTCATTCTCATGGTGAACAAGAGAGGAAAAAATCAGGAAAGCATTGTTATTTTGATTGTGGATATTTCGAGCAAGGGTTGGACGAGGAGGACTTGGAGAGGTTATTGCAACATCATCTGAAGATTGTAAGTTTCCTTTTGAATTTCTCATTAATATACTTGGTCTATTTCCTTCTAGTATGTGTTTACATGTGGTCATATATGCTTGTCTTAATCTTCATAGAATGATTGATTTTGTCTAATCCATTAGAGTAGGAGAGAGTCATTTGTTTCTTGTTCTCCATTGCAGATATTGTTTGGAACTCATGGATTGGAGGATATTTGAAAAATGTTGTAAGTGAGGTACATCGTACTTCCCCTCCTTCTCTCTTTTTTGATGGATAAAATGAATCCATAGGAATGGTAGTGTCCAAAGGTAGTTTTTTGTTTTGGTAGAGGGGTCTGTACTCCAAGGGAAAGTTCACCTTTCTGCAGGGGAATATTTTTGTAATAGAAATTAGAGACTCCACTAGGGATTGAATTTTTAGTCTTTTCTTTCCTTGGTTAGTCTGTGACCTTTTCCTATCCTTAGATACTATCTACTAATTTAATATGTCCTTACATCTTTTTTTCTTTGCTAGGTTGTCCCAGAGAGGCTCTTACTTAATTTCCCTAAGTTACTGAGATTTTTAAGTGTTTCTCAAACTTTCCTCAAAACTAACACCCTTCTATAGTTTAATTTAGTGTGTTGTTGCTTAATTAGAGCTCCCCCAGAGTCTACCAGGGAGCGTTGCAACGCTCTGGTGCTTTGGTTACTAGATCATCAATTTTTCTTTCTTTGAAAAATTGTAAACTTTCTTACTTGCTAGGCATAGTCTTTGGATCTTTTTCTATGAATTAGATATTATTCTGTCAGATCTTGTCCTATGTTTGACTCAAACTTGTTATCTTTCATTATTTTAGTCCTTATTGAGTTTGTGTTGTCTTTCCTTATTGTAAAATAAATTGTTCTCTCTCAAAATTGGTTTCTTTTTGTTGCTCTTCTTTATTATCTAATTGATTGGAGGTTTTCATAAGGAAGGTCATTGATCATAGTATTGTTTTCCTTATTTTTGATCCCTTACTCAATTCAGGAAGACTATAAACTGTGACTTTTAGTTTCTTAGTGTTTTTGTTTGAGTGAATAGTTTCATAGTTGTTCTTCTTTCGATATCTTGTTTACTGCTGAGAGTGTTCGTGTTTGTGTGCTTTTGCTTCTTGTTTTTCAAACCACAGTAGTGAACCTTTTTCATTATTAGAGAAAGCATGAAGCATTATACAAACATTTTAGTTTTCATTCACAATCAAACAAAGAAATACTTGTATGTATTGGTTTTTGATATTAAAAAGGTCTTCTTTATAATTTGGAAATTGTTTGAATCCTTGTTGAGAACAAAATAGTATAAAAATTTTCATTCCTGAGTGTTTGTTAGTGACAAAAGAAAAGAAGCTACTCTCCTTCCCATAGCTAGAATTTGATTGAAAATAAAGTTTGAATATCATTATTTTTACCTTTTTGGGGAACCGAGTCTCAAACATCATCAGTTTCACTATCATACGCCCTAGTGTAATGAACAACCATAAAAATGAATGCTAATTAAAATCAAACTAGAAAATTTTATTTCATAGATATTTACACCAACAATATACTAGGACTAGAGCTTTGGAATAGGCTGTGAGAATAACTCTCCAAATCATTCAAGAAAAAATCAGAATCTTTTGGTAAGGAGAGAAAATGCAACCTTCATATAACCATAGTTGGGATCCCCCTCTCATACAGGGGTCAAACACAAGGTCGGGTGCGGGAGAGAAATGAAGATTATCCCTCCAAGGCTTAACTAATCGTAGTAGTACGATCATATATTGCGGGTTATTCTTGAGGATAAATTGTTTTCATTTGGTCTCAGAGCTTCGTGAATTTTGAATCCATTCGAGGTCGTCTAGAGTTTACCTGTCCATTTTTCCTCAGTTCTCTTGAATAATTTCAGACTTGATATCCTGACCATATGTTCAAAATCAATTGTCGATTGTACCCACCCATAGGTTGACTGAGAGTTGGTATCCTTAGTGGCCATAATATTTAGCATCCTTACATGAGGTGATGGTGAAGGGAAGTCTTTTTTTGACTTGGAACAGACATTCGTCAGGCAATGTATTCTTCATTCATCCCCAAGGACAAATGAGTTTCCCCTCTCCTTTTATTCAACTTACTCAAAAAATGAATCCTACTTTTGTTGTTCAACATTAGTAGCATATGGGGGGGCATTCTGGCTACAACTATCCACCACAACCAGTTTACAGTCCTACTAGTGTTCCTATGCCACACCAGTATCATCCTCAAGTCAATCGATAGTTACCATTCTTAGCCACTCTAGATCTACCAAACATGTCAATATCAACCAATGATCCCATATTACACTCCCCTTTTTGGCTAGTCATTCCTGCCAAATTACCTTCTGATATTCTAAAATTTGACAGCAAACCCGATGAAGGCCCTAATAACCACGTTAGGACCTTTCATCTGTGGTGTTCATCAAATTCACTAATGGATGATTCTATCCAGTTACATCTCTTCTAGTGTACACTTACGGGTTTAGCGACTAAATGGTACATTGAGTTACAACGCAAAACTTTTCAAGATTTTAATTCACTTTCCATGGCTTTTCTCACTCACTTACAATTACCTATCTGCTATGAAACCACAAGTAAATTTTGACATCCCTTCTTCAAACCAACTCCTTACATATTTCTAATCATTTCCATGAATGGAAACGATGAGGACAGTTGATCAAAGAAACCATTCCTAACCAATTGTTGGTTGAATGGTTCACCAAATCGATTTTATCTGATATTGCTCATGATGTAGTCATGGGTGGTGTCCTTACAAAAGAGGAATCCATTTCTTGTGCCTAGTACCTGGATTTGGTTTATTCCCAATCCAGTACTTTGTATGAATTGATTCCAAATGCTCCCCATACATTAAACGACCCATCAAAACCATCATCCACCGCTCATGCAGATGGATTTATCAATTTCTTCAAAACCCACTCTAGTTCACAATCAACCGACACAACCAATCATTCAGTCACTACCCGAGCTACCGGGTCGACTTCGCTCTCATCAAAATCAACTCCAAATCAAGTATCTGAAGTGTATGCAGCTCAATCTACTTCTCTGCAACAGTCAGGAGGGGGGGGAGAAAATTAAGAATAAACCTAAGAGAAACAATAATCAAATCCAAAATCCAAAAAAAAAAGAACAACCACCTGCTACTGAGAAGCAACCGTAGCGCAAACCAAAATTTCCATGTCTCATTTAGGGTGAATATCACTACACACAATAATGTCCCCATCTGGACAAAGTTGTTAGGAAATTATCAACCCGTTGTATTGACACATCCTTTTCCACGACAATAGTCATTGGTTTCAAAAAATCCTGCACCTCCAATAGTAAGTAACCCAAATCATCCTCCTAACGAGGAATATTCATAGAGTGCACACATTTACATGCTTAATGGGATATATTTGACCACTTGTACTATGACATATGACACACCACCAGGTAAACTCGATAAGGAAAATGTAACTACTGGAACTACATCGAATCCACCATCCACTTCAGTTACTCCTCCATCTGAACTGCTCCAGATTGAGAAACCAAAATTTTACTCTATTGTACGTCTAACCAAGAGCACAATCTGAAAGTCGACCTTTAATCCTAATTTGTGTGATGCTCAAAACTACAATATTGTTGAATATTTGGCACAATCACCTTGCGCTATGTCAACTCTCGAAGTTCTACAACACTTCCCTAGCCAACGTAGGAATCCCTTAGCATCCATCGGAGCTATAGATCCCAAGTCATCCAATAACATCACATTCAACCTGGATAATTTTAAATCATGACTCTCTCACCAAATTGCCTTCCAAATTGGTGTCGTTTTCCATAATCAACATTATCATCGCATGATCTTGGATGAGGGGGCATCAACATGTGTCTTGTCCTTGGCTTGTTGGAAAGGCATTAAATCACCTATTCTTAATCAATCTCCCACCATGTTAAGATAATTTGATGGAAGAGGTTTCTGTCCTCATGGATTATTACAATCCTTAGTCATTCAACTGGGAGGAAAAACTATTTATGTAGATATTGAAGTAGTCGATGCTCCCCTCAATTATAAATTATTGTTGGGGAGAAGTTGGTTCTATGATATGATTGTCGTCACTTCATCGGTTTTTCTATGTGTCCAATTCCCTCATCAAGGTAAAATTGTGACCATCGATCTCTTAGATTACTGCACCCCTGATTCTCGCACTCAAACGACCAACAATATTTCTTTTTTTGGAGACTCAAAAATTTATTATGAAAGTGTTGGGGTAGGTCTCTTGAAAGATTCTTCACTCATGGGTACCTTTCCTACACCTCTTCCTCCCACTATGCAACACATCACAATGGTTAATATGATTTTGAGTATGGTACATCAATCCTTCGAATCATCTGATCCATCGATCATGCCTAGTCCCTTAGAATTTGATACACTAGGTGACATTATGCCACTTAGTTCTATAGAGGCCCAATATGACGCCATTCAGTCATCCTCTCCTTCACTAGACGACCAACATCTACTAACGTTTACTACATATTCGTTACCATCCTAGTTAGATTCCCTATCTTCTACTTTCGATTACATCCTATAGATTTTTCCACCAAATGAATCTATTATGGAAATTCTTAGTATCAAGGAGGAATCATGGGATGACAACCACCACAATTCATCCTTTCTTCTGACTTTGGATGAAATTGAGAAAGATATTTCCTCTATATTTCCTAGATATTTCATCAACTCTCCCCAATATCCAATACTTGCTTAGGATACCATCTTCGAGGGGAATTTGGGGAATATCTCTCACACGATTACTATCGACATATCCATTAAAGAAGGTGTTGTAAAAAATATACAACTAGGTGCCAATTGTTTAGTTGAAGAAGTTGAAATTTATACTACCTTGTTTAAATAATTTTGTGACATATTCACCTGGAGCTAAGAAGAAATGCCAAGGATCAATCCTTTGATCATTTTGCATGAAATCCAAACTTACCCAGGATTTAAACTTGTGAGATAAAAAATTCACTTGATTCATCCTAAAAAAAACCGCGACAATCAAGGCAGAATTCAAAAAAATATTAAAATCTGGTTTTATTTATCCCATCCCTTTGACCAAATGGGTTTCCAACATCGTTCTAGTCTCCATGAAACAAGGGAACATTTGTGTTTCTATCAATTATCAGGATCTTAATAAGGCTTTTCCAAAGGACAATTACTCTACACCCTTTATCGACCAAATTATTGATAATTGCACCAAAAGCATCATTTTCTCTTTCATGGATAGATTTTTTGGATATAACGAGATTGACATTTTACCGGTTAATCAAAACAAAACAACATTCATCTTCCCATGGGGGACTTTTTCCTATCGGAAGTTACCTTTTGGCCTTAAAAATGATGGAGTCACTTTTCAGTGGGATATGTCTCATGAGTTCCACGACATCAAACATATCGTTGAATCTTATATTGATGACTTACCAGCGCACTCAACTCATCAATGAGATCATATTGGTCACCTATGATCCATATTTTTTTGATGAAAGTTTTACAACATAGATTTCAACCCCCATAAATTCATTTTCATTGTTGAATCAGGGTGACTCTTCAGCTTCGGAGTTTCCAAGATGGGATTAGGGTGGATCCATTAAAAGTCAAATCAATTCTCGCTTTACCCCCTCCCAACAACCTTACCTAGCTGCAAATTTTGTAAGGGAAGGAAAACTGTCTTCGCCATTTTATTTGCAATTACGCCGAAATCACTAAAGGATTCATGAGATTGTTGGATAAAGATGCCCCTTTCATCTGGCATGCAACTACTCATCTCTCTTTTAATGATCTTAAGAATGATTTAATGAACACACCACTTTTTCACCCACTGAATTATGTGAAAAATTACATCCTTTATTTGGTTGCCTCTACTTCCACTATTTCTATGGTGTTAGTAAAAGAGGATGATGACGACACTAAACATGTGATTTACTATTTGAGTAAAATACTATTAGGTCCTGAACTCCGATATTCACATGTCGAAATGTCATCTTTGGCAGCAGTTATTGATGTCCAAATATTTTCACCACTATAGTATGTTACACACTACCACGATCATTACAAACTCGAACCCCGTGTACCACATCTTGACTCGTCAAGTACTTGGTGGAAAATATTTGAAATGGATCGTCATTATCCAAGAATTCGATCTTGAGTTTTCCAAATCCAGGGCCAAGAAATCATTGGTTTTTGTTGAATTAATTTGTGATCTTCCCCATAGAGATGAGAATATTGAGCCTAGATTTTCCCTTCCTGATGAATCGATATTCCTCATTAGTACGTCTAATCCATGGTATGGAGATATTCTTCTCTATCTCCACACCCAACGCTTTCATCCTAGAATTTCACTTGATGAATGACATTGCATTAGAGACCATTCAAAGCGCTACCTTATCATTGGAGAAACCTTGTAATGTTGTGGCATTGATACTATCTTACGACGTTGCTTATCCCATGAAGAGGTTGAACAAGTTTTAAATGACTATCACCTTGGATCTTGTGGAGGTCATCTTTCTGGGATGGCTACATCCCAAAAACATTTATGTTCCAGTTATTTTTGGCCTTCCAGATTCAAATATTGCATTGAGGTCATTAAAACATTCCCACTCTACCATATCTTTCAGAAGAAATCATGTACCCACCCATCTCCACTTCATCCCATTGTCATTATTGGCCCCTTTTCCAAATGGGGTATTGATTTCATGCAATGTAATCCTACCTTAAGTGAGGGGCATGGTTATATTATCATTGTCGTCGATTATTTCACTAAACTGGTTGAGGATATGACTACATTCCTTAACGATGGTTGAAATGAAACACTTTTTGTATTTAATCACATCATCGCTCGATTTGGTGTTGCACAAGCTATTGTAACTGATCATGGATCCCATTTGCAGAACTAGATGATGGGTGAATTACACACTAGGCTAGGTTTTCTCCATTAAAATTCATCCCGCTACTACCCTCAGGAAAATGCACAAGTTGAATCCATCAACAAAGTCCTGAAAACCATGCTCCAATGCATGGTGGGAGTGAACAAAACCTCTTGGAATTTTCAACTCTTCTATACACATTGGGCTTATAGAAATTCAGTTAAAACCACCACTATATTTACACCCTTCTAGTTGGTATACAAGATAGAAGTGTTATTACCAATCGAATCTGAGATTCCCTCTTTGAAACTCACCATAGAACTCCTACTCCATACTTCTGTTGAAGGGGAACGATTTTTATATCTAACCAAGATGGATGAAACCCGTCGCTATGTTTCTCTCATCAATGAGACATATCAGAAATGCATCAACACTCAATATGATAAGTCAATTTGACCTCCTCTTTCATAGAAGGAGATCTAGTTCTGGTCTATGATCAAGATCATGACAAACTGGGGCAAGGAAAGTTATAACCCATGTGGCATGGGCCATAGATAATAAAACACATGTTACATAGAGTCACCTTCGAGTTAGTTGATTATGATGGAATATCTCTTGGTGAGACCTAAAATGGGCTTTACCTCAAGAAGTATTATGCATAGAATATCTCGTATGTGTGCTCTATACATTACTGTACTATATACTTTTGACATGGTGTGTCTTTTCTTTTGTGTGCATGAGTTTTTCCCTAGTTTCTTATACTTTTCTTTGTGATTGAATGTGCATATGAAATCATCCTTTCCCATGTATTTCGGGTTTGCAGATGGCTCTAGTCAACATACCCAAAATATCACTTATGTAGCTTGGGTCATTTACCACTGGCGAGTTAGTGAGTTTAGGAGGAATTTTCCTCATATCTACAACCAATAATGTTGCAAAATATCATGGCTTCATCAGAGTAACTAAAGCCTCTTCTCTAGGTATATCTCAATTGATTATCAACCTTGATTCTCAACTCATGTTCCATCAACTAAACCATGAGTACGCCATTCATAACCCAATTTTACTACGTCTCCATCTAAGGGTTCGTCATGGTGAAAGATCTTTTGAATTTCTAGAATACATAAATATATCGAGATAACTCAATATGATTATAGATTCATTATAAAATTATATGTTATATTGGTATATTTCACATAGATAAAAATTTGTAACATAAAGCATATGAATAAAAACATCACATAAAACAAAAAAGCAACATAAGTAGCCACCCCAAAACTCATTTATATATAAGATTGATAGCAAAAAAAATTTCAACATACATCGTCCAAAAGTACATAACATGTCAAAGCATGGGCCTTTATTCCCATAGAATCATCATAAAATACTAAAGGTGTATGGAGACTCTACTCGTCCCCCTGCACCACATTGTGCTCGACATAGCACATGACTGCTCTCGCCACTCATCGTAGAAAATTATTGAGACCCTCAGGTAACCCAAATGTATGTCTCTGAAAGTGTAGGGGTACATATTGCATCCTCATGGAAGGAAATCCAATGGTAAAACCACAAAGGCTCCTCTCCACCTCTCAGAGTCCTCCTAATATGATGCCATCCTCTTCTACTTCATGAGCATATCCACGATGTCTTTATGTTGGCATATATTTCAGACATGACACACCTCTATCTACATGATGAAAAAAATTACTTAGATCCCTCTTCGTACAACCAAAAACATATATATAAAAAAAGAAAAATTATTGTTACAAGGTTATTATCTTTCGTACCTGATACATCCCACTGTATACCCTCGTGAAGCACTAAATATGAACTACCCATGAAGTCCACCCTAGCATATGGAAAATCCTCTATCACCACCAGCTTCCTCCTCCACCATGCAAATAATTTAGCAATAAATCGAAAGGTCGAGGGTTCATTCCCCAACCTAGGGGAAAGATTAGTCCACTGCTCCATATGAGGCTCGATCATGGGGCATGGTATCAATGCAACCTTTGGTTACATCTGTGGAACCCACTCCAGAAAAAATGATACTAAGAAGGATCCATACCCAAAAATTTTATTCCTTCTCATTCGACATTTTGATATCTTCTTCTTAATGTTCCTTAAAAACATGTGCTCAAGTTGAATAGCCTAGGCTCCAAGCACTGAATGACATAAGATATCTGGGAC
>CBVK0100135847.1:0-14201 GCA_900067695.1 Picea abies
TTTTTTGTATTCCCCTTGCCCCAATATTTTGCAACCATTTTGTGAGAACTTAAGAAGAGAAGAATATGTGGAAGCAGTTGGTCCATAGTTGAAGAGGATCCTAGGATCTGATTCGAGGATCAGTAGCCGATCTCACCATTGTAAGTGAATTTTTTGAGGTTAATAAAAATAATTACTTTTCTCGTTCAACCATACGAGGTGTTCAATATTCAGTTTTGATTTATATTTTATTAGAACATCTAACCCACTAATTTATATAAGATGCATGTTTGTAGTTCTTTGTTTGTATATTTGTGAATGCAGGTTGGATTTGGGAGGAGACTTGTAGTCGAGGAGTAACCAATTTCAAAAGGATCGACACGAAATGCAGAGTTCAAGGTAGAGTTATCAGATCCTTTTATCCTTGTGTGTTATGCATGAATGTGGGGTCTATGCCAGGATAATATTAAAAAGTAGGAGACTTTAGACGGTTATTTCTGCATGCATTACAGAACCCTTAGTGCTAGTTCATAGGGGGTTTTCTCACCCACATCACAAGTAGTCAAGAAGTAATGTTTTAAATCAAAATGAAATTAAGTTGTAATGTTCTCACGATTTCACCTAAGTTTGTCACGCCACTTTTAACAAAAAAAGTGAATTTACAATGGTCTGAAACACATTCAACAATATTTATGAACTTAAAATTGCATAGGTTTGACAATGAAATACTTATCTAGAAAATGAAAATAGTTGTGATTTTTGAAGGGTGTACCATTTTCCACCCAACCATAGGCACAATTGCTCATCTTATTTTCAAATTTGGACAATCCCTACCCAGATCATGATGCCATGAAAGGAATTCTTCTTTTTGCTCAGCAAAAAACAAAGGGATGAAGGTTACTCTCCTTCTCCCATAGGAACCTAGCAGCCCAATCTTCTATCCACCAAGGAAGGTGGCCTATTGTAATATCTCACTCAATCACTCCTATTATCTACAACTTCGTTTATCAACTTGATTAGAAAACAATGCCCAACTATTCTTGTACCCAAAAAATTATATTTTATTAGTTCTTTTCATAACCAGAGAGCTTCACATGCTCTTCCTCTTCATAAAAATGGTCTCAGGACCCATTCGTTTGCATCATCTTCTTTCTTCCCATGATTTTCCTCTTTTTTATTTCCTTCTCCAACAATATTTTGTGGGTCAATCTCCCAATTCTTGTGTCGGATCATAAATTGGCAGATGAGTACTCTTCCCATTCTCTCATTGATTTCCGAGGAATACGTTTCAACTACCAACTTGATTAGTAAATAAATTATCTGGGACAGAGGACTATTCTTGGTCTGAACATTTTTAAATACATAAGAGTACTCACCTGGAAGGGGTCATATCAACCATTACCGGTTCCCCTCACCATTCCCTCTCATGCATCATAATAGGTATTGGAAACACATTCAATAATTATTCAACAATTTCCATTTTATTTAATAACAAAAATAATTAAATTACCTCATTTAGAAAATGTTCATTATTTCGCAAAATCCACACATAACCGATCTATCCATAGTCTCTTAGAAAAATATAATTATATTTACAATCTCGGGGACATAGGAGTATTACATTTTAATAAGACATGCTTCTTTGTATATAGGATATGGTTAAGATCTATTGAAGGTTATAAGTGAATATCCGCTAAATATTATATTTATGATATATAAAATATTATAATACTTAACGCATAAGAAGTTAATATTATAATTTCACCTTAGGTAAACTCAACTATTTATCATAAATCCAAATAAACAAAAACCTCGTTTGAGATTCCAAAGGATCTATTCAAGGTTATAAGTGATCCGCTAAATATTATCTATGATTTGCAAAAGGTTATAAGAATCAACATATAAGAAGTCAAGATTATAATTTCACCTCAAGTAAATTACACAATTGATCATAAAGCCAAATAAACAAAACCTTGATTTGAGATTCCAAGCGAAGATTATATAACCGTAGAATAAGATACTAAAATTAATAATAAAGAGAGTTTGCAACAAAGGTAAAGGATATAATTTATGGTGAATGAAGCAAATGAATATCCACCCAAAATGATTGGAAATAGGACAAATGTGTGCCAATCTATAACCTATCTACTTGCATATCATATACATGAAAATATGGAGAGTACTCAGAATAACAACAAAACACGATGAAGGAGTGAAATGTGTATTTAATAGTGTTTTCAAATGACATCCAGACCAAACATGCCACGTTTCAACATATCTAAACATATGTTACAGGAGAAACCTTCCATTTTTTACAAAATATTTTTCAAACTACAAAGAAGTAACTATGACAAGTTCACATAACCATTTCATAATAAATATGTTTCAACATTTTTTACAATATTTATTATATTGATATATCCCTAAACTTCTAAAAGAAGCCACTAATTACAAAACAAATAAAAAGAGTAATAAAAATAATAAGTTAAATTGTTCAATAATATTTTGCATGATTATTATTATTTACTTCCAATTATATTCCTAAATAATTCTTAATATTAATAGTAAACTAAGCTCAAAATGTAGAGTGATAAATATCATGATGAGATTGAGATATTTTATGGTTTGATGTTATTCATGAACTAGGGTTTCTGTAGACCTAGGTTCTATTTAGTATTTGTGTGGCTCTATCTTCCAAGGGGTTTGATCGATCTTATCATGATGTCTAATGTGTAGGGGCAACGAGGCCCCTTTTATTGTAATGTGGTTTCTAGAAAACCATTTGGAGATCATGGATTGCAACCACCTTTTAAATTGTTTCAACAAGAATAGGATCAACCCTACCATGAGGAATCAAACATGGCAAAGGAAATGGAAGTTGAGGTTGAATTTTCTCATCCAAAAGTTGCTCGAGCATTTGTACCTGGTAAATGCATCCCTCAATTTGATATGACACTGAGGGATGTCGTAAGTTACACATGAGTAGGAGAATGCACTCAATATATGAGGGATCACACCCTCATTGAGAATGTTTTGGGGCTACGGACCTCATAAAGAAGTGTAATAAAATGGGTCAATAATTAGTTGAAAACCAAAGGCTATTTTGATCTCCAATTAAGCTCTAATGGTTTCTTCATTGTGATCTTCCACAATCTGGAAGATAAGGACTAGATCTTTGAAAGAGAGCCCTATTTTTTTAACTCATAAGGACTTTATTTAAGATATTGGAAATAATTATTCATCCTATAAAAAGAATATTTCACATATGCTCCTACTGGGATCAAACTCTACTTGCTCCCAAAGGAATTATGGCTAGGAGAAATCCTAGTTGGGATAGGAAACACAGTAGGAATGTTTTTCAATTCAGTTGAAGAAACCTGTCAGCATTTCTACACTTACTATGATCAGATATTTGTTTATATGAAAATATGCAATCCCCTACCAATATCTGTATTCATATAATATTAGAATTAGAAATTGATCCATACCATAGACTACAAGCACATATCCTTCAGATGTAGGAAGTGTTAAGAGCATGTCTATTTATTCATAGATTGTCCTCTTAATGCACCTCCAATTTATATGGTTGTACCCTCTGAAAAAACTAAAGATGGTTTCACCCATGTCCAAGGGAAATGACAAAAAAAAAAAAATAAGATAACTTTTGCATCCTCCAAAGCTCTGTAAACTATCAATTCCTTCTAGATATTAAACCATCTCCTTGATTCTCTTGATCTAATAGAGATTTCTCATCAATCAAGTGAAAATAATATGCATGAAAAAGGAAAGGAAACCCCAGAGACAATGTCAGAGTATATATTCCATACCTCGAATGCAAATCCCAAGGGGGAATATCAGGCCATATAAGAAGAAGGTGAAATAGACATATACATGGATAAGAAGTAACTAGAAAATATTGATTGAGTGCATCTTGAAGAACCTTAGAACAAGCAATAAATGATTACTCAAAATTCCATATAGGTCCTCTCAAGGGTATCCTTCTCTTTAAAATGGGAATGTGATCACCTTTAAGATATTTTGAGAGCTAGGCATGGATATTAAGGCCTTAAACATGGCTGGGGGTGAAAACATAGGGATTGGACCCTCAATTAATATTCTAGGAATTCATGTCTATCACCAACACCTCGAATCAACACACATTATGACTTGAGGGTATAATTTCCTCCTAGTTGTGATATAGATGTTGTTAATAGGTTTTGGATACTAGGTATGAGTATTAGGGACCGTTGTGTCATCGAGCGAGGAAACGTAGGCCTTATACGCTTAAGGAATATTTTAATCATTTTGGTTTGATAATGATTCCATGAACCACAACACATAATTTTACAATCGTATCCTTGGCCTCTAAATGGGGATATTCATTATATTAGGAAATTTTGAATGATATGTATTGGTATTAGGGTCCTAGACATAGATGGACGAGAAAAAAAAATCCTTAGGCCATAAATGAATATTATAGGAACCTAATCCCAAGAATAAGCTTGAGAAACAAAACACATGACCTATTGAGGGGATATTTTGTCTCCATTTGGGGATATGGGAACCATTATAAGTTATCTAGAACAAGGTATGGGTTGCACATATTTAACATGGTCAAAGGAAGGTACTTTGGACTTAGTCCATAAAGGAATATTTTATGCATCTAGGGACAAACAAATTTTGTTAAGTAACACACATGACCACCCAAGGAGATCAATTACAATTTTTTTGGAACTAGGTATCAGTATTGAGTCCTTAAACAAGACGAAGAGATGAAGCTTGGGAATTAGGCCTACATTTTTTATTATAGGGATTAAGTTACATGAAATATGCCTTGAACGACCACACATGACTTATTTGTGGTATATTTAACCTTCAAGTGGTCATATGGGCAACATTAGAAGGTTTGAGCACCAAGGATGGGACATAGGGCCACAGACATGGTAAAAAGAAGAAACAAAGCATTAGGACATACAATAATATTATAGGAATCCATATCCAAGAAAAATTCCTTAAATATCCAAACCTAACTGCTTGAGAGTATTGTCTACATCTAAGTTGGGATATCGACACCATTAGGCTCTAAAGGTAGCTTCTAGGTCTCAACATTCATAAATGACACCTTAAAAAAATATAGATGAGATATGAAGGAGATGTTTGGCCATCAAGTGGATATATTGACACCATTAGGAGTTTTTGAATACTAGGTATAGGTTTTGGAGTTTTCTACATAGTTGTGAGAGGAAAATTGAGCCTTGGGCCTTCAATGAAGCTGGTAGAAATCCAAGGCCAAGAACAACATGTTGAACCACCATAAAGAATCCTTTTAGGATATTATTATCCTCTGCATGGGGGGTATTTGTGACATTAATAGGTTTTTAGTCCTAAATGTGGGTCTTACAGACCTAGACATGATGGAGGCAATATACCCAATCCTAAGGCCCTCAAAGAAAATTTAGGCATATGGGACCTGTGAAGTTTTCACATGAACTTGGCTAGTATAAAATGAACAAACAAAAATTGTGAGAGAGAAGAGAACAAAGTAGAATGAAAGAATCATATTAACTGGATGAGTAATGGTAAAAATGCACATTATATACTCTACACTATCAAACTAGTTCGCCATAGTATTGATCTACAGATATCTAGACACTCCTTGATAGATATTGGAGTGAACTACCACCTAGTCCTAGTTAACTGGCCATTCATTCATAAATTAACCAACAAATCACTACTGGAGTGAGGAGAGAATAATGAATTCACATGTGTGGAACCTTCTTGGTTGTGATTCGAAGGAAAGTGTGCCCTCATGGTGATTATACTGAGGTATGCATTCAACACTTGGTGATAATATAGAGGTTTCCATGAAATGCTCCACTTCACTAGTATAACTATGGTGTAACTGACTCAATACTGAAGAGGATATGGCACCCTCATCTAGGGGAGAATATCTCTAACTAGTGGTGCCACCAACATATACTAGAACCCCCATATGGGGTGATTGATAAATTACTAATCTCCTATTAACATGCATCTCCTTGCTATTTTCAGGGAATACTTAATATTTCCAAATCTTACCCCTTTGAACATCAAATTTACTGTGTAATACCTGGTAAAATTTCCTCTATTACAAAATTCTAATGAATCTTAGTTAATGACAATGGATTAAATTCTAAATTTCATTTTATTTCCAATTAAGAACCTAAATTCTCATTTCTCATTATTTCCTTATTATTTATTTGAGAATACTTGGCCTTTCTTCAATATTAGTGCTATTTTCCTAAGGCCCAGATCTATATCTGGTATCCTTTAAATTTTCTGGTATAAAATCTTTAGGAAAAAGTTAAAATTAAAAACATTCTTATGTAGAAATTACTCTTTTTCTTTTTCAGATGTTTAGTATAGGTTATAACTATTCCATCAACCCCATTAGCACATACTATGGATTGAAAAAATCAATAAGTACCAACATTCACTCCCAGAAATATCTTTTTCAAACACAAGTAGTCAAGAAGTGAGGTTGTAAATCAAAATGAAATTTAATTGTAATGTTCTCATTATTTCACCTAAGTTTTTCACACCACTTTTAACAAAAAAATGAATTTACAATGCTCTAAAACACATTCTAAAATATTTATGAACTTAACATTGCAGAGGTTTGACAATGAAATAGTTATCTAGAAAATGAAAAGAGTTGTAATTGGTGAAGGGTGTACCATTTTCCACCCAACCATAGGCATAGTTTCTCATGTTGTTTTCACAACTCGCCAACCCCTAGAAAGATCATGATTCCATTAGAGGAATTATTCTTTCTTCTCAGCAAACAACAAAGGGATGAATTTTACTCTCGTTCCCCCATAGGAACCTAGTAGCCCAGTCTTATATCCACCAAGGAAGGGGTCATGTTTTAATTTCTCACTCAATCACTCCAATTCTCTACAACCTTGTTTATCATCTTGATTAGAAAACTTTGCCAAACTGTTCTTATACCCAAAAAACTATATTTTATTATCTCTCTTCAGAACCACAAAGCTTCAGATGGTCTTCCTCTTCATAAAAATGGTCTCCGGACCCATTCATGTGCATCCTCTTCTCTCTGCCCATGACTTTCCTCTTTTTTCTTTCCTTCTCCAACAATATTTTGTCGGTCAATCCCTCAATTCGTGGGTCATATCATAAATTTCTAGATGGGTACTCTTCCCATTCTCTCACTGATTTATGAGGAAGACATTTCAACTACCAACTTGATTGGTAAATAAATTCTCTGGGAAAGAGGACTATTCTGGGTCTGAACATTTTTAAATCCATAATAGTACTCACCTAGAATGGGCCATATCAACCATTACTAGTTCCCCTCACAATTCCCTCTCATGGATCATAATATGTATTGGAAACACCTTCAACAATTATTCAATGATTTCCATTTTATTTAATATCATAAATATTTAGATTACCTACTTTAGAAAATGTCCATTATTTCCTAAAATCCACACATAACCTATTTTTCCATAGTCTCTTAGAAAAATATAATTATATTTACAATCTGGGAGAAATAGGAGTATTACATATTAGTATGACATCTTGCTTTGTATCTCAGATATGAGTAAAATCTATTGAAGGTCATAAGTCAATATCTGCTAAAGATTATATGTATGATCTAGAAAATATTATAAGACTTAACACATAGGAAGTTAATATTATAATTTCACCTTAGGTAAAATGAACTATTTATCATAAATCCAAATAAACAAAAACCTCATTGGAGATTCCAAAGGATTTATTGAAGGTTATAAGCGATCCACTATATATTATCTATGATTTGATAAAGGTTATAAGACTGAACATATATGAAGTTAATAGTACAATTTCACCTCATGTAAATTACACAATTGATCTTAAAGACAAATAAACAAAACCTTGATTTGAGATTCCAAACGAAGATTATATAATCATAGAATAAGATACTAAAATTAACAATAAATAGAGTCTACAAAAAAGTTAAAGGATGTAATTTATGGTAAATGAAGAAAATGATTATCCACCCAAAATTATTGGAAATAGGACACATATGTCCCAATCTATACCCTATCTACATGCATATCATATACATCAAAATATGGAGAGTACTCAAAACAACAAAAAAACATGAGGAATGAGTGAAAGGTGTACTGAATAGCATTTCCAAATGAAACTGAATCCAAATATGCTAGGTTTCAACATATCTAAACATCTGTTAGAGAATAAACCTTCCATTTTTAACATAATATTTTGAAACTACAAATAAGTATCTATGAAAAGTTCACATAACCATTTCAACATAAATATGTTTCAACATTTTTTTACAATATTTATTATATTGATATATCCCTAAAATTCTAAAAGAAACCACTAATTACAAAAAAAACAAAAACAATAATAAAAATAGTAATTTAATTGGTTCAATAAAATTTTGCATGATTATTATTATTTACTTCCAATTATATTCCTAAATCATTATTAATATTAATAGTAAACCAAGATCAAAATGTAGAATGATAAATCTCATGACCAGATTGATCTATGTTATGGTTTGATGTTATTTATGAACTAGGGTTTCTGTCGACCTAGGTTCTATTCAATATTTGTGTGGCCCTCTCTTCCAAGGGGTGTGATTGATCTCATCATGATGTCTAATGGTGAGGGGGAATGATCCCCCTTCTATTGTAATGTGGTTTCTATAAAACCATATGGAGCTCATGGATTGCGACCACCTTTTAAACTGCTGCGAAAAAAATGGGATCAAGCCTACCATGAGGAATCAAACAAGGGAAAGGAAATGGAAGTTGAGGCTGAATTTTCTCATCCAAAAGTTGCTCGAGAATGTTTACATTGTAAATGCATCCCTCAAGTTGATGTGACATTGAGGTATGTAGTAAGCTAGACATGAGTAGGATAATGCACTCAATATATGAGGGATCACACCCTCATTGAGAAATTTTTGGTGCTATGGACCTCAAAAAGAGGTCTAATAAAATGGATCATACTTAGTGGAAACCCAAAGGCCATTTTGATCTCCAATTAGGCTCTAATGGTTTCTTCACTAAGGGAAATGACAACAAAACCAAAATAAGAGAACTTTTATATCCTCCAAGGCTCCGTAAACTAGCAATTCCTTTTATATATTACACTAACTCCCTGATTATCTTGATCCAGTAGAGATTTCTCACCAATCCAATTAGGAGAATACTCATGGAAAATAAAATGTAACCCCAGAGCCAATGCCAAAGTATATAGTCCATATCCTAAATGTAGATACCGTGGGGGAAGATCAGGCCATATAAGAAGAAGGTGAAATGGAGATAGAAATGGATGAGAAGGAACTAGAAAATATTGATCGGGTGCATCTTGAGGAAGCTTACCACAAGCAATAAATGTTATCCCTCCCCTTATAGCATATTAAAAATTTACACAAAGTATACCTCAACTCCAGTGCCGATGGCACTTGTATATATGGTATGTGGCTTGGAATCCATTCAGATCCATAAAAGGAACCCTATAAATTATTCAAAGAATAGAAAAGAAGAGGTAGAAATTATACCCAACAACTAATTGGGAAGTGGGTAGTTATATGGTTAATTTAGGACAAATCAAATTGCTCACTAAGAGATTATTTCCCATTCCCCCTCTATATTCCTCATGAATATTTTCTCTTGGAACATAAGGGGCCTTAACGAAAGGAGTAAACATACACTCCTTACAAATAGTATAATGGAAGAGAATCTAGATATATTACTTTTGTGGGAAACCGAATGTGCATATGTGGATGAAAAATCCATATTCACATGATGTTGGTGGAAATGTGATTATGTTAATAATGACTCCAAATGATCATCGAGGGGTGGATTTTGATTGTATGGAACCATGCAACAAAAAATATTAATAATTTCTTTACCTCTAAATGGGCCACATTAGATCATTATAGGGTCTTTGGTTTTGATAAATAAGGGTAGATCACCAATGCGTATGGACCACCCACATCCTTGGAGGAGACCTCAAAATTGTCCTCTCCCTTGTGGAAAAGAAGGGAGGTATTCATAGATTGGAGAAAGACAGTCTCAACTTTTAGGAGTTCATTGAGCCTTCCTTCCTAGTAGATATTGAAAATATTAACGGTGAGTTCACATGGCCCAACAGGTGCTCAGGCTTCCAACAAGTTTCTTACTTTCTAAATCTATTCTTACTCTTAGAAAAAATGATGATGGAAGGGCATTGTATGGAATATAGAATTCTCACTGTGAACGACTTAGATCACTAGCCCATTCAACTCTAGATGAGAATCTCAAGAAATCCTAGGTGTAATCCTTTTAGGTTTTAAAAAGTCTAGTTAACTCATCCTGACTTTTAAGAGAATTTCCTATGTTGGTGTGAAGAAGTAGCTATTCCTCATGGAACATTGATGTATATATTCTAGTAGAAGTTGAAGAACTTCAAATTGAAGCTCAAAGAATAGAACAAGCTCACATTCAACAATATTTTTCAATCCCAGTGAGACCTCGAGCAACAGATGAAGAATATTCAATATGATATCCTCTTACATGGAAGCTCAGACTAGTTAAAAGAGGAAGAGGCATATGTCAAACAACAACTATAAGAAATATATGCGCAAGTGAAAACCCTCTGACGTCAAAAATCAAGGGTACACTAGCTTAAATAAGGGGAAAAACTATAGTTTTTTCCATAGGTCGATGATCCAAGTGCATCATATTAACTATATCCATAAAGTGGAAACCAAATAAGGTCATACTATCAAAAAACATGAATAAATAGAGGAGGCTCTGATTAATTACTATCAACATATTCACACAGAACCTTGTCAATATAGGTTTGCGTCCATTGCAAAAATCACTAGACATATCCTCACTCTAGTCACAAGATACTGGAATGATATTGTCTTACGACCAATGACCCTAGAGGAAGACAATCTATCTATCAAGTATATTCCCATTGGTAAATCCCTTGAATCAGATGTATTCATCACTATTGGCACCTGGTCAGAGAGGAGGTTTGGCATATGATTGAGGAATATTGCAATTTTGGACAGGTGATCCATGCTTCCAATGCCATTTTTCTCACCTTAATCCCCAAGGAGAAGTAGGTTTCTAATCCCAAGCAATTTCCCCCATTTTCACTTTGTAATGTCATCAACAAAATCATCACTAAGGTAAATTCTCTTAGACTCAATCCATTTCTCTCTTTTATTATATTGTATGAATATTAAGGCTATTTGGAGGGACATCAAATCATTGATAGTGTTATTTTGGCCCACGAGGTTATCCACTCCTTGAAATCCTATGGTTCCCATGGGATTCTCATTAAGTTATACCTCTCAAAGGCCTTTGATAGTTGGAAATACATGAGATATGTCCTTATTTCCTTTGTCTTTAGTTAAATTTGGGTCAATTGGATCATGAAGCTTACCTCCTCAACCTTCTTCTCCATTATGGTAAATTATTCTCCCTCCAAGAATTTTTCACCCTCTCATGGTATTTGACAGGGAAACCCTCTCTCCCCCTTCCTTTTTGTCATCATGGAAGAGGGTATTAGTTGATATATTAAAGTAGCCATTATAGATGGATCGCTTAAAGGTCATTCCCTACATGGTATGCAGTCTCCCTTCTCACACAACCAATTATTTTATGATACCATGAGGATGATGGTCCCAATTATCCTAGAGGCTCATCATATCCTATGCATCCTTAATGATTTCGGTGAGGCTTCTGGAAATTCAATAAATAATGAAAAATCCAAGATATTACTTTTTAATACTCCTAGAGCCATTTAATCCCATATCACTTGTATTCTTGTCTTGTTTATGAGATACCTTCCATCTAAATACCTTAGAATTTCGTTCATCAACAATGCTCTCAAGAACTATTCTTGGGAAGGGCTTCTTGATGCCATTTAAAAATGGCTCATCTCGTGGGCCTTCAACACCCTTAACCTTGTCGGGCACCTTCTTCTCTTAAATTTTATCCTACAATTCATCCCCTTTTACATCTTCTCATCTCTAGCAACTCCCAAATCAATGATCATATCTATAAAGAACATAAAATGATGATTCCTCTAGAAAGGAACTAAGGAAGGGAGTAAATGGGATTTGGTCAACTAGGAAGTTCTATGTAAACCAAAACAACCAGGAGGCCTCAAGCATAGAGATCCCTTACTAATGATTCAGATATTAGGGGAAACAATATGGTAGAGATGGCTCAAAAAACCCAAAGATATATGTCTCGGATGTAGAGGAAAAAATATACCCCAGTAGTGGTCGATCATTAACTTATGACATGGAACACGCACTTAGAGGGTTTGCTAATCTAGAACATTGCATTGAAAAATTGTTACACTATCTGAAATTACACTTTCTTGGAAATAAGAGGAGGCCACAAGGCCCTATTTAGTTTGTACCCTTGACAACAATTGTGTCGATTCAATCAATGTGAACACTTAGAGGAAATGGAAGCAAAGATAAATCAGGATAGATTTATCATTGTTGTTGATTGTTTGGAGAATAGTTTCCCTGACACTCTTTGGAGCAAATTGAAAAGAACTCATGGATATCTCAACATCCTAGTGTAAGTAAACTTGGAGGTGTGGCATAATGAAGAAGCTCACCACAAAATTAGAATTAGAAAGGGAACGAATATCTTACAGTGGGGACACACTATAAGAGGAAATTTCATGATTAAGGAAGATTATAGCTTAAAGCCATCATTTCATATAATGCCCAAAGCTTATATTTGGATCTATGGAAGAAAATTAACTCTTTCCTCTGAATGATTGCACACAAGCATATCCTCACCTGGTTCAATCTCATAAAGTGGGTATTTATTGATCCCTTTGCGTGCCCTCTTTGCCTCCAACAAGAGGAAACCATGGATCATTTTCTTAATTGATTCCCTTTCAACTCTAAGATCTGGGATATTGTGTCTCATACCATGATAATTTATGAACAACAAAGGGACAGTATAGTCAACATGTTAGCGTGATGGAGAAATTCAGACCTTAAGAACCTTGTTTTGAATCGCATATCACAACTTCTTCCCGAATTAATACTCTAGAAAATCTAGAAGGCGTGAAATCACATAATTTTTCACTTGGCACAAAGGCCATGGGAAGATATCTGGGAAAAAACTCAATAATGCATCCTAGAAATGGCCAGTCTTTCCAAATATTTGGAAGAGGATCTCACTTATATATTTCCCCAATGTTGGACTTGCTATATACTCACTCTTTCTATGGTAATAGTCCCAAAAATGGAAAATGCCTCTGTTGGGATTCTACAAGATAAATCGTGATGGTCTCTAAAAGGGAAAACCTTTCCCCATTGGTTTTGGTGTCATTTTTAGGGATGATCAGGGGCTTAACCTCTACACTTTGGTAGGAAAATTGGGATATGAAGAAAAAAATGAAACAAAGATATGGGATCTAATAAGAGGCATACATGCATCCATCTCTCTTGGTTACAACAAACTTATTGTAGAAGGAGACTCCAAAATTATTCTAGATATTCTCACACAACTTAAAAATGGCTCTGAGAAGGAGAATATCTCTCCTTGTTGGAGGCTACACAACAATTTAGATTTTTTTAGATATCTCTTGGTTCCTTGTCTCACTCTCATCCCATATCATGTGCTTCAAGAATCTAATAAGGTTGCATACAAAATGGAAAATATTAGAGTGGACAGGGGGGATATCGACCTCGAGTGCAATTCAAATAAGTGACCTGAAAATCCTCTGTTCTTAGAGCATATAAATTTGGCAAGGAAGGAGGACACCACCTCGAGTGGGGTTTTTTATCACATGCAATTTGTATTAATATTTCCAAAGCATCTTGTCCTTGTGTTATCTTTCCACTCATATTTTAAAACTTTTTCACGAGCTCCGTCGAGCTCCCATCACCTAAATCCTTCACTCAACTAATCATCCAAAATAGGCATGTCCTCCATGAGTCAAATTTGGCAAATATCCCAAACATATATCTAGCCTTAATGCTTATCTAAATCCCTTGATTCCATCACTTCATTCATTTTTACCCTTATTATCATATTCCCGTTGAAAATTAAAAATATTCCTTTTATTAAGATTAAGCTCCTTTATCCTATCCAGAAAGTCATGTGATGAGCCTCATCTGCCCAAAGTCCTTAGAAAAATGGAAAAGGGTTTATTATTATTAATATAAATAT
>CBVK0100135848.1:0-14200 GCA_900067695.1 Picea abies
AGTGGGAGTTTTGAGCAGGTATATGTCAAAACCAGGGAAGGAGCATTGGATAATAGTAAAAAGGGTTTTCAGGTATTCATGTGGCACTGCTAGCTATGGATTGTGCTACCAAGGAAGACCAAGATTGGACAAAGTGTTGGACATACATGGCTTTGTGGATGCAGACTGGGCTGGAGATCTAGATCGTAGGAGATCTACAAGCGGGTATGTTTTTAACCTGTTTTGAGGAGCAATCAGTTGGATGAGCAAAAGACATGTTGTAGTGGCACTTTCAACTACAAAATTTGAATACATGGCAGCCACTCATGCAAGTAAGGAAGCAGTATGGTTACAAAGATTGTGTTCAGGTATTGGGTTGGTACATCAAGCTGTAAGGATAGATTTTGATAGTCAGAGTGCAATATTTCTGGCAAAGAACCCGACTTATCATTCAAAGACAAAGCATATTGATATTCAATGTCACTTTGTGAGAGACATGGTTGAAGAAAAGAAAGTGTTGTTGATGAAGGTGGACACTTTGAAGAATGTTGCAGGTTCATTAACAAAATCTATGAGTACTAAGAAGTTCTCTTGGTGTAGAGGATCCATGGGCATTGTTTCCCTATATTGTTGACTATGTAACCTTGTAACCCCTTGTATGCAAAGAAAACAAGAAGTGGAAGAATGTTGGGTATGTGTTATAATCTTTGCACAACTAGCCCTAGTGTCTGCTATGTTGCGATGGGTGCACGGGGGGAGGGGGGGTTTGAGGGGGGCCGCCAGGCCCCCCTTCGGGGGTTGCATGGGGCGATATCCCCCTACACAGGGATTGGGCAACACCCCTGAGAATTATTTTTTTTTCCTCGGGAAACATGTCGCATTTTTTGCCTTGTTTTTTGTGTCGCCTCGATTTTCATGTCCATTGTTGGGCGCTTTTTCGGCACTTGGTTTTTTCCAATGGTTTTCTATTTCCAATTAAGGAATTAGGGTTGTTGACTAATCTAGGTCATTGGGTTAGGGTTTTGGATGCCTCTAGCTCATATATGTATATTGTATTGTAAATAATGTATCACAATGAATGAATATAGAATATGTTGGTTTTCCCGGTTTGGGTTTCTAGGGGAAAAATCTATGTTAATGTGTGTATTTTCCATTGTATCTTTTATTTTCTTATATTGAAAATCTGTTTGCAGTAAAATATTGTACAAGGTTAAATCTACAGGTTATAAGTACATGTTGATCACAGGTCTTTGGTACAGGTTGGGTACAGGTTGTTGGCACAGTTTGGTATAAGTTTACAGTGGTATATCTCATAGTGACAGTGTGGCAGTGGTTTCATCATTTCACTTATATTTCAAGGCAACGAGACGGGGCAAGGATAGGTGGTTGTAGCCGGAGAACATAGGGGGTTGTAGCCTCCTTCTGGTTGTAGCTAGAGAATTGGGAAGTTGGTGCTTCCCTCAGGTTTTAGCCTGAAAATATAAGGGGTCGGAGCCTCCTTCCAATTGCAGCTGGAGAACAAAGGAAGTTGGTACTTCCAATCAATGTAATTCTTAAATACATATAAGAAAAATCATTATGTGGTTTTCCCCCACATTGGATTTCCACATAAAAATACTGGTGTATTGTGCATCTGTGTGATTGTCCATTATTTATGGTTTATTTACTATGCACTTATTGGATGATAATGTTACATTGATCATAAAGATAAATAACACTTACATACTATGGTAAAAAGGATTAAAAATCACTATTATTTATTCACCCCCCCTCTCAATAATCCAACATCTAAGGGATTAAGTCTTAATTATTGGGCGGAAGCCATTAACTATGTAAATTACATAGTAAATCACACTCCTAAAAAGGCTCTAAAAAATACAACACCGGAAGAAGCATGGAATAAAATTAAGGCATATGTAAGCCACTTCTGTGTATTTGGCAGTGTAGAATGGGCTCACATCCCTGGTGAGAAAAGGAAAGCTTTACAACCTAAAAGTGAGAAGTGTATTTTTGTTGGTTATTCCGAAGATGTCAAAGGTTACAGAGTTCTTCAACCTCATTATAATGAAATTATTATTATAAGAGATATTAAATTTGCTGAAAATATCTTGGCCTGCAAACCATCTTCAATGTTTGTGCCATATTTTGTTCCTATTTTGGTTTCTTCTTCTTCAGATGATGACAGTGAGGATGAAAATCCACCTCTTCATGATCACCTTACTCCAGATGGTACCAATGAACATGAACCTGTACCAACACCATAGCTTCCTTGATGGGTCCATTCAACTCAAGAAACAACTGGTGATCTTGTCGATGATCCTTCATATCAACGTCGAACACATTCACAGTTCCAACGAGACACTTCTCTTTTGGATCAAGTTTTAAAGACTTGTGATCCAAAGACATTTGCAGAAGATTTAGGTCATCTAGATTGTGATATAGCAATGAATTAAGAGTATATTTCTTTAATGGAAAACAATACTTGGGATCTTATACCTCTTCCAAAAGGAAGAAAACTTGTCATATGCAAATGGATGTGTAGAACTAAGTATGCATCAGATGGAAGTGTTGAAATACATAAGGCCTAGTTAGTTTTCAAAGGATTCTCTCAATTTGAACGTATTGACTATAATGAAACCTTTACCCCCATAGCCAAAATGAATTTCATCTGCCTTGTTCTTTCCCTTGTTGCCTCACATAAATGGGAGGTCCATCAGATGGATGTTAAATATGTCTTCTTGCATGGGGATTTGCAAGAAGAAATCTACATGGAACAACCTCTTGGCTATGTCCATAATGACTCCAACCTTGTTTTTCACCTTAAGAAATCTCTTTATGGTTCTAAGCAATCTCTCCAAGCTTGGTATACCAAAATGGACTACTTTCTTCTTGATATTGTCGTTTCTAGATGTCATTATGACCCTAATGTCTATACCAAGAAAGTAGGAAGGAATATCATAATCCTTGTTCTTTATGTTGATGACCTTATCCTCACCAATAGTGATCCAAAACATTTAAATCATGTGAAAACCAACCTTAAGACTAAATTTTAAATGACCGACTTGGGCTATTTGCACTATTTCCTTGGCCTCCAAGTTTTCCAAACCAAGGAAAGAATTTTGCTTTCCCAGTTTAAGTATGCTTGTGACCTTATTTGTCACTTTCACATGGAATATTCTAAACCATCCCCTTATCCCTTCTAGTATGGATTCAAACTTGCTACCACTTGTACTTCACTTGAAGTTGATACCACTTTGTAATGTCGATTAATTGGTAGCCTCTTATATTTGACTCATACTTATCCTGATATTTCCTTTGTTGTTGGTCTTATTTCTTGTTATATGCAAACACCCCATGAAATCCATTATAAAGTAACTAAAAGGATACTTTAGTATGTCTAGGATATAGTTCAGTTCGAGATACATTACAACTCATGGGGGGACTCCTTTATTGATTTGTTTCATTGATTAAGATTGGGTCGATGACCCTGAAGAACGAACATCTATTGCAGGTTATGTTTTCAGCCTTGGTTCAGGACCTATCACTTGGGCCTATAAGAAACAATAATATATTTCTCTTTCTTCACAAAAAGCAAAGTATTGAGCAATGGTTAATGCAATTCAAGAAGCCTTGTGGATTCGACAGATCCTTTTGGATTTTGGATTCCAGCAGCAACATTCGACAATCGTCTAGTGTAACAGTCAAAGTGCCATCAAGCTTGCCAAAGACCCAGTTCAATATAAGTGCATCAAACACATCAAGCTACACATGCACTTCATCCGAAAGCTCATTCATGATCGAGTTATCGAAGTGCTTTTTTCCCTACAGAAGATCAAGTTTTTAACATATTCACAAATTCTCCTATAGAAACAAAGATTTCTAAACTTTGATCTATGTTAGGAGTTCAGAAAGTTGTCATTAAGGGGGGGTAGGCTCTAATGCCTCCTTCCTTCTCCTAGTGTGTCACCTTTGTAAATCCTTCAATCCTATCCCAAGTTGTTCTTGAAGGGGGATGTTAGGATATTTAGACACTTAGGAGTTGGTTAAGATCAACTTGGTCTAATGTGTAGTTAGGTAAAAGTGTGTTTCTTTAGTATGCATTTGTATTTAGGTAATTCAACGATCACAATATTTTCCCAACATAGAGTGATTCGACAGTTCATATTCACCTCGATCTTAATGACTACATTGATATGTGTCTTAACACCCGATTGGTCCATCATCTCTATTTAAAAAGAATTGAGGGTCATTTGTTAATGATCAATTGTGAGAAACTCTCTCATAACTATCTCTATAATATTTTCTTTTTCATTAATAAATTGCTCCAAGTGTCCATGTTGGCTAGGGTCGTGGATGTTTCCCCATGCGGGTTTTACCACGTTAAAACATCGGTGTGTTGATCTTTGATATGGTTGTGTGAGTGGTTACTTAAGGTATTCATCCTCTACTAGAATACTTTAGTTGTCAAACACCTAAAAACATTCCTATAGACACAGACACATGCATATGAAGTGTATTGCCCCATCTTTGCGACCTCTGAGGTTTTGACGAAAGTTCCCAGGGTATTTCCTATAACTTCCAATGTTTCCTTTTCCCATTACTCTTGGGGTAATGAATACAAACGAATCCACACCATGGATTCTTTAAAGTCTTATTTCTATGGGATAAATTTCTTTGTCCAATACCTTAGATGCAGACCTGTGTAATTGAATAAATAGGGGCCTTCCTCAAAGACTCATTATTTTCCTTCAATGCAAGAGAATATGGCTATGAGGAAGCCTTTTGAGCCTAGTTTTAGATCGATTTTCCATTTGGGTTTCCATTTGGAGGGAACCCACCCCATGAGTGTTTTTTCAGAGGACCAGATACTAATAAATTACCAATGACCACGTAATATTTTATGTATTGAATGTAATTACCAATGTGAGATGAGGTAACCTCATACCTATGATTGATCTTCGTTCTGGTCAGAAAAATCATTATGTAGCTTGCCTTCTTGTTTCTTCTGTGTCAAATTTGGTTGGTTTGGTTTGGGTTCAATAGTATGACACTTTCTTTCCCCGTCCATTTCTATTACCGTGGTTCTCGGTGATGCATGTCCTATGGTTGCATTCTTGAAGGACCGTGGGCCTAGACCCGACTTAGAAGTAGTTTCCATTGCAAATTGACGAGATCCATTGTGGCCCTATGGAACCCCTTCAATGTAACATTGAAATATGCATGCAGAGAACCCTAGGTTCAGGCTCACAGTTCACCTCCACTTCCGCTTCTCATTGGAATCTAATCTATAATTAATATTGTTAATATTATTGATTTGATTATCTTTATTATTATTATTATTATTTTAATAGTTACAGAAACTATGAAATTTTTAACCCAACCTTTAAATATCCCTAAACATAGTATTTCTGATACTTAAATAATAAAGGAATGCATTCGTTCAAATGGACTAGGATGGGGATCCCATGGACCTAATAAAATAATAGAGGTAACCTAGAAGAAGAAAAGAAATACATTCAGGAATTGGCTTTAATATTAAACCATAAATCAATAAAGCTAGATGATTCACATATTGGGAAGAAAGAAGGGAAATGTTTCAAAAAGAATGTACTCATAAAAATGAAAGTGGAAGGACGGATGGATAGATCTCTTTCCACTAGCCTTGTTGAGCCTTCATGTACTATATATAAATGGAACTTGAAATTTTCTAGTGTGATTGATTCTTGGTACTTATTCAAGATTAGTTATTTATTTTAATGAGTTATTGAGCCACTATTTGATATATCCCCTTAATGGAAGGACCATTATGTCCTACTTTACCTGGAAGGAAAATATATCATCTTCCATCGCTATGAATTTAGAGTGTAATTGTTGAATTGATGTGAAATGGTCTTCATTACTATCCACAAATATAACTAACCATTATTTGATTTATTCCTCCGAAAATTTGGTGAGGTTGTCGAACTTACAACCCTGTGAAGTTTTGATTTTGTTTAACTATGTTTTTAATTGCTCCTTGGTTATTAGCATGGACTCTCTTATTAATTGTGGGCCCTCAAGTTCTTTGACTATTTCAAGTGATTTGATAAATGAATCACTTCTTTTATCATCAATCTTTTTACAGTTGGCAATCAATTCTCGCAACATTTTTATTCTTGCCAACCAATTTGCCTTTATTTGTTTTATTCTATTATTCGAATGAAAATCTTGTTTCTTTCTATTAAAATTTCTCAAACTTGATACTCGACATACAAAATTCCTTAAAGCATTTTTATAGAAGAATTCATCTTCTAAATCTTTTTTCAAATACTCCACAAGAGTAGCAATATGTCGTGGCAAGCTCCTTAAATGAATGTTGACTTCCCATGCCTCTGAAATGATACTAATTGCTTATTTATGTTCTTTATGACATACATTCTTATCCCACTTAATAATTTAGCAGGCTCCCTTACTCAGGTTGATGTGTCGGGTGCGTCACTTGCCATTGGGTTTGGAATAATGATAGACAATGGTTCTACAAACATAGGCATGGAAGTTAAGGCATCCTCTAGTTTGCTTATTGTTTTCTTCAATTTAATGTTTTGAAGATTTTTCTTTGAAATAAAATGATCTATAGTGTATCTAATGATAATGTGTAACTTGAGAAGTCCAGAGGGTTCGAGTTCAGAAACTTCTACCTATGAGTTCCACTTCTGGGTTATCTTTTTTTTTTACATGGACTTTCTCTATTTGCAATTTCTACTCCTCCCTATTGTATTTGGCATTGTGTACTATCAAGGATTGTTCTTCAAAAATAGTCGGTCCCTCTTGGGAAAACTCTTCTGTCATTTTTTTACTTTCGACAATTTTTAATGCCACCCATTCAGGGACATTGTTACTATTAACCACTTCCATTTCAACAACATCTCTTGAACCTTCAAAATTCTGAGAACATTTATTACTTGTATTTCTCTTCCTCTTGGGATATGAAATTGTTATGTGCCTTCTCAATACTAACATGAGGAGGGTCATATTCATCATCTCCTCCAACACATCTCTCATTATTCTCTCCTTTTCTAATTTTGGGATCTTGGCTCTATTGAGTAGAGGAGGAACTCCTATTTTGTACGAGGGTAGTAGAAGATTGAGCAGTAGTTCCACTTTTGCCTCTTTGTTTTGTTTTTCTCTATTGAAATTCCTTTTCGAGTTTTGTCCTTTTAACCTGAGTATTTGAGTTGACTTATGTGAGTAAATCATCATTACATATATTTTTCTCTTTCCCTTTGGTGGTATTAGGATCATTATCATCGGTTCCTTCTGCAATCCTTGTAAAAATATTGTTGTATCATATTTTCAATAAATGAGAAGAAAATAATCCTTCAGGAACAAAACCCTTGAAGGGTTTAGCATCCTTCAAGTGGAATACATTCAAAATTTCAAAAAAAATTGTCAAATGGGATAATATTTTAATTGTTATGTTAGCTACATTGAAGGGAAGGGAAATAAATTGTAATTTTCCACTTCTTCTCGAAGAAGGAAGACCATGCTCTGTATTGTCTACAAAACTCAACAACAAAGTACCGGTCACATACAAAAGTAGGAAGAAGAAGAGGTCTCCCCTCAAATCCATACAACCTGATATAGGTAGTATCATCCTCATAAATATAAATTCCTTTCCCTTTAAGGAAATCATTGGCTTCCTATGTGATTCTTTCTGGTGGAATTCCAATTAGAATATGTCTAAACTTTTTAACAAAATTATCTTGAACAAGGTAGAACTGAAATGGTTCCTTGTGCTTCCACAATACAGGGTACCAAAATTGAATAGGGTGTTTTTCAACCTCAACATTACCCCTTGATGGTAATGCTTCAAATACATTACAATAGGCCACTACTAGTACAAGATAAGCAGTCATGAAAAATCTATGTGTCTTCAAATAATTGGGAAATTGATATGAAATTTCGTTTGAGATTATTCTGACCCAATCAAAATTGCTTCCTTCCAAAACAAGAAATACAAAACATATAGAACATACCTAGGAACATGAGATGTGGAATCTCATCCCATCAACCATGCAAATAAGTAAGAAAAATCTCGATATGTTTCAGACAAGAGAGATATATCAATAAGAGAAATATCGGATGGTATTGTAGTAGATGGCATCCTGAAATCCCTTAATAAATTTACACCACCCCCCTGTGAATCTAGAAAGGAGTCAGCTTCCAGAAGCTTGAGAGTCTTGTATTGGTGGGAAGTTGAAGCATTCTTCTAAATACCTTTGGAGTCAAAAGAACCAAGTTCTTTCCTTCAACAACAACCCGGATCATTTTTCTCTTTAAGTCGAATCTGTGTGCACACCAAGAGACTAACACTTTGAAGTTGAAATCTTCTGGCATAAAACCAGCCTTTACCAAACATGTCGTCTAGATTTTGCTAGCAAGTTTCTACTTGGGAGCGAGACTTGAATACCATTGATATGTAGTCGACTAATGAAAACCCTTATTCGAGCACACAAGAGAATTGACAATGTCTCCACGGAAAGGATCATCTCTTCTTCTAGTTTCCATATTTTCTACCTTTTTAAATACACTTTGATATACGTGACATGTATTACAAGACACAAGAATAGAATAAAACAAGAGGATGCATCATATCTACATAGAAGATGCTAAAATTATACTTGCATAGAAGATGATTGGAATATTAGCAAGAATTGGATTCCCACATTATCCTCGAGGGTTATTTCCGAGTAGCCTCTCACTTTTTCCTATTCCCCTTTCTTATTCTAGGTCCCCTCTCTTTAAATCTCCTTATTGATTTTTTCCCTTTTGTTTTTATTTTTTCTTTTCTTCTTTCTCCATTCATCATTGATTTTTCCTTTTTCTTATTCCCTTTAGTTGTTTTTCTCTTTTATTGGTCCTTATTCCCCCTTTCTTTCCCTTTATATACTTTCCCTCTTTTCTTCTTACATGGTTCAATAACCCCTGGTCTTTGTTTTATTCTATTCTTTTGTTTTTAATCTTATCTTTTTCTTTCTAAATTTAGTTTTGAATTTTATTTAACCTTTAATATTTCGATTGAAATGTATTTTCTCTTTTTGTTTTCCTTTTTTTCAGCTTGAATTTCTTCTTTGTATTTATTAATTATTTTATTTTCATTTTATGATTGTTTCTTATTATTTTCTTTTTTTATTAACTTACTTTTTATTAGTTTTCTTTAATATACTTTTCTTAATTAAAATTCCCTTAGTGATAGTTTTTTTCTTCTTTCTTCTTTGCTCATTTATTGATCCCTATTAATATATTAATATTTGTGAATATTCCAATTAGATAGAGTTTCTCCATTCTTCTTTCATTCATACATTTATTTATAAAATCTTATGACATTAATAGGGAAGTTCTCTCACCAATGTATAGTGTGTAATACGTATTATGTATCAAGAGATCATGATTATATTAATTAATATATATTAATGTATTTGTATAGTGATATGTATATCCTTGCGTTAGTATAATTAAATTTATATGATACATTAATATGATTTTTTTGGAAAAAAATGTTAATTGTACATAGTGTCTTCTAAAACTTATATAATAAAAATAAAAATTTAATTATTTTTTAAAATTTTCTCCTTTAAAAATTCAATGCATTTAAATATATAATGGCATGGATGCACTTGAGGTTTTAGGCACACCCAAATGAAAACATGTTTTTGAATACTTGTATACAATGTAATTAAATATATAATTACATGGATGTAGTTGTTATGATAGAAGGTTATATGCACACCAAAATGAAAACTCTTGCTAAAGTCTTCCACCTTTTAGTATAATTAAATATATAATTGCATGGATGTAGTTGTTATGATAGAGCATTAGATCTATATAATTGCATGGTTGAAGGTTATATGCACACCAAAATGAAAACTCTTGCTAAAGTCTTCCACCTTCTACTATAAATAGAATATGGATCTATCTTGATTATAAAGTTTCAGTATAAAGAGAATATGGATCAAAGTGGTTTCACTAAAATATTGGTATCTTCCTTACATACAATGATTTCTATTTTTATCAATTGAATTGAATTGTGATTTCTATTTTTATCAATTGAATTGAATTGTGTTGATGGAAAGGAATATAATATTTTTGGATTTATAAGAAAATTATATATATTGGTTCAGATTATTTTTTTTTTTGAATATATTTATTATACTTAGGTAATCATATATGAAAATAAAATTATTAATTTAAAATTGTAACTTAGTTTTAATGATCTGTTATAAATTTATTATATTATAAAATTAATTAAAAAGAAGTTCAAAGATGAAATAGTAATAAAAATACAATATATTTAAAATAAAAATAAATAATAATCATTTTTGGTTTATTTTGGATATTTAATTTATAGAATATAAATAAAATTAATTAAAAAAATAAAATCAAAATTACTAAAACGAACTTATTAAAAATAGACAAGTATAAATATTTCAATTAAGTTTATCCCTAGTGATTTGTTAGGGTTTTTTTCCCCACCCAGGTTCAATTCTCACAAGTGACATGAAAACTCTTGTTAAAGCCTTCCACCTTGACCATAAAGTTCTAGTATAAAGAGAATATGAATCTAAGTGTTTCACTAAAATCTTAATGATTGATATCTTCCTTACATACGCCTATAAAAAAAATTTATTTATAAGAAAATTATCATTTTGAAAACAATGCGGAGGTGGAGGCTCTGCGGCTAAGGGAAACCCTAGTCGTTCCCCTAGCCGAAATATATTATTTTGTGTTATTTATGCTATGTGCTTAATAATTCCAATTATAATTTGGTATCAGAGCGTAGGTGAACGATTGTTGAGCCTAGTTTGAAGAGTTATTAGTGCATAGGGAAAATCAAAGAGATCTTCACATTTCAGATCCGGGTTGTTCAATACCTCCATTAAAATATCATTTCTGCTGAGTTGAGGAGAGAAGGTGACACAGTGATACAGTCTCGTATCAGAATTTATGCTAAGATGAGGAGAGAAGGTGATATATCGTTTCTATTGAGTTGAGGAGAGAAGGTGATTGTTGGAGCTTGAGGGAGGGCGCATATCAGATTTTAGGGAGGGCACATATCGTTGTTGACAAAGAACAACGACTTACCATTCCTACCAGATTTTATATTATTAAAGCAGGAGCAACTGCATGTGATTCATCTTGTAGTCATGCCCAAGTGATTCATCTAGTATTATTGTTTATTCGCTCATCTGCATTAAAAAATAAATATCCTTGTCTAAGGAAAGAGGGAGACGCTACAGCAAGAGGTATTTATTTTCTGATTAAGTTTTTTGATATGGAGAATATTGCATTGGAAAAATTTAATGTTCTTAATTTCCATACTTGGAAAGTAAAGATACAGCTTCAGATGATGCATAAGAATTTATGGGGAATAGTAAAAGGTACATAGAAGGCACCTACAGATCCCAGGCAATTAATTGAATGGGAGAAAAGAGAGGATAGAGCCAAGTCCATTCTTGGACTGTCTCTTGCAGATTCCCAACTACACCTAATAAATTTAGAAAAATCTTCTAAAGAAATGTGGGAACAATTGAGTCAAATATTTGGGGAAAAGGATGTAAATGCCAAGTTTTCATTAAAATTACAACTATTCAAATTAAAATTTCATGATGAAGTATCATTGTCTTCTCACATAAATGATCTAAAGGCTTTGTTATCACAGTTGGCAGAGATCGAACCTAAAGTCGATGAAGATGATGCAAAAGCAATTTTGTTGAATAGTTTATCTCCAAAATATGACAATGCTATCTTTACTTTAACTCAATTACCCTCTCGAACTCTGGATGAAATGATTTCAACACTCTTGGCAGAAGAAAAGAGGATGAAGGAAGGTGACACAGAAGTCAGTTCACAAGATGAAATTGCACTATTCTCCAAAGGAAGAACAAATAAAAACATTGAATGCTTCTATTGTCAAAGATGTGGACATACAACACTGAATTGCAAAACACGTGCTAGGGATATTCTAAATGGAAAACTGAAAGAGTCAGCTAACATAGTTGAGGACTCACTAGGTGTTATGCATGAATATTGATCCAGTGATGATGAACCTCCTCAATCACCTCTCAAACTTTTATAGAATATAGTTATTGGTTATGTATGTTAGATATATGTATTGTAAACTCTTGATTCTTGTTGTACTTTGGTACTTCATGAACAAATAGTTATATTTGTATGTTTGTGAGTTTGTGTACATGATACAGGTCAGAATGTATGATTGACTCCTAGACTATTTTTCGAAGTATGTCTAGAATTTCCAATCACTACAATTGCATTAGTGATGGTTAGAAACTAGTATATCTTAGATGAATGAAGTGTTAGCTCGAAATGTGTGTGAGAAAGAGTATTGTCCACAGAATTCAGAAAAGATCTAAATGTTGATGACAGCCAATCAAGACAAAATCATGTATTTTTATTTTCAGTACCAATATTTGTAATGTAAGCAATAAGGGAGGGTGTTAGAAATATTGCTTACAATAGGATTGGTTAGGATTTGTTGAGGATTTGTTGGAGGTTGTTGAGAGATTCTCGCAACCTCTCTCTCCACATTTGGAATAAGTTGGATCTGACAACAACTTTATAAGGTTGATGTAATTCAATATTCAGTGAGTAATACGAATATATTATTTTGTGTTATTTATGCTCTATGCTTAATACTTCCAATTATAATTGGGGTTTTGGGGGGGAGAGAATGGGGCATTCCCTGGTGTCTCATGCCCTCTCCCTCTTCCTTTGATCGTGATTTTGTTGGTTTTTGGTAGTCTGGGCCGCCTTTTCTTTCATTGTTGGTTTCTTCTCTTTTGAGGTCGTCTCTCTCCTCTGCGGCCTCTTTCGTGTTCCTTTTGTTTTTCCCCTTTCCAATGTCGGTTTGTTCATGGTTTGATGTATACTCAGAGCCTCATCTCTAGTGCTAAGGAGGTGGTGTCGTATTCAGTTTTTTAGTGTTGGTTTTTGGGGTTTTGTTTCCCTCCTTTTTATGTGAGGATGTAAGTCACTCTGACCTAGTCCATCCAACTTCCCAGGCTCCTTTAGGGATTTTTGTTTGATGCCTGCTCTTAGCGAGGTTTTGAAGTTGCTTCTTGGGTTTGCACTTGTGGTCTTGTGATGGGAATCTTTCAGTCCCTCTTTTTTCTATGCGGGGCTCGTTCTGTCTCCCTACGATCTTATGATGTTATTTTATTTTTTTTAGATGTTTGGATTTTCCTAGCTTGCTCAAGACATAATGGTTTGCTTATAAAGGCTATCCAGAGTAAATGCATGACTTCTCATGCATTCTTGAGAATGTAAATTTTCTCTTTATGAATCTTTAGATTATTTCCTACTTTGAATAAATTTATAATAATTGGGTAATCACATATGAGAATAAAATCATTAATTCAAAATTGGTTTTAATGACCTGTTATAAATTTATTGCACCGTTAAACCAATTGAAAAGAAGTTTAAAGACGGAATAGTAATAGAGATACATATATATATAAAATAAAAATAAATAACAATTAGATATTTAATTTATCGAACATAAAAAAAATTATTAAAAATATAAAACCAAATTTATTTAAACGAACTTACTTATTAAAAATAGATAAGTATAAATATGTCAACAAGGTTTAGCCATAGTAATTTGTGTTGAGTGGTTTTTTTTTTTTGAACTCTGAGTACACTATAAAAAAAAATCACTAAAAATATGAAAAAAGATAAATATAAATATATATATCAATTAATTGAATTTTTAATAATTTTATAAATGTTTAATAAAATGCACATCTTCGAGTGTTTTTATAATATAAATGATGATGATGATGATGATGATGATTAACGTCCACTAAGACTTAATTGGCATATCGAACCTTAAGAGGGTGAGTGATTACTTGTGATTCTTTAGAATTTTGTTTCTATGCTCGAAAAACATTAAGAGAAGCTTTCCAAGATCACCATATTTTTGTTGAGTTAAGAGGTTAGGAAGGTTGGTAGTGTGATCAATATTTTGAAAATGAGATCTAATATGGGTATAGGCTGGACAAACTAAGAGAAAGTCTTTTTCATCTTCAACCTTCTCAGTGTCACAAAGGTGACACACTTTTTCATCCCATGGCGTTTTAGGAATTGACCAACACCCAATTTCACTATGGAGCTCGTGAGAATTTGTTCTTATCTTAGCAATGATTTTTTTTTCTTTACACTTGGC
>CBVK0100135849.1:0-14200 GCA_900067695.1 Picea abies
GGACTTTAGTTTCTTGTGTGTGAGATTCAGAATCAGATGTTAAATATTGAGCGCAGGACATGCTGTACAAGTCGGGTTGTCTGAACAGACCAGAATTGAATAAAGTTTTATTATCTCTCATATATTCTTGGGTGGAAGGAAGGGGCAAGGATAGAGACTTCAGATCTCTCTTGATATTGGAGGATTGTATCTTCCTCTTGGATGTTTATCCCTCCCTTTACATTTGGAAGTTGTAGCTACCTTTGGAAGTCATCACTTCCCTTGAACAAAACTATTGATTATTTCTCATATATTGTGCATGGTGTATTGTGGTGTATTGGTGTAACTCTTATACTATTTTTCATTGCTCATTGGATATAATTGAATGGTTTAAGTATAAGTTGAAAAATGTTTTAAATTTTACTTGATATTGATTCACCCCCCTCTCAGTATCAACAATTCAGTATTACAAAAATGGAAAATACATGGAAAGGTGTGTTCTTGATACAAGCACACAATGGGAAAAAAATCAATAGAAATACCTCATAAGAGAACAAGAAAAATGAATAAAGAGAGAGTTGAATCTTAGATGATAGCGACTAGAAATTGTGTATCTATTGATGTCTATGTACATGCATAACAAGGCTCCTCATGACTAAACCAAAAAAATCAGTTAATCTCCAAAAATATCATAAACCAATGCATGTCTCATTAGTGCTACCATACCAAGCATGGAATAGGACTCCCAATTGCCTACATCTGCACATATTTTCAAACATCAATAATAATCGTCTTACATTTTGAAGCTTTTACTAAAAGAACCATCACATAAACATGGGCAAGCAACTGAGGAAGTATTATAGTTGCACATAACCTTTTGTACCTACAATAAACAAAATTTGTCTTTATTGAGATTAAATAAGAAGCAACAACGAAATTGTAAAGTTGTTTCAAACTCAAGAATAATGCATTAGAAGATGATTTAGAGTTACTTTGCATAAGGAGTCACACTCTACACTTGAGAGTAAGTATTAATGCAAAATAAAATCCCACCATAGTAATATGGAGTTGCAGTGATAGCTTGTAATAACAAATATCATGTAGAAAAAAATAATAATCCAGAGAGAGCCCACAAGGCATGACACTGAAACTGTTGGGGATTTTAATACTAGAGTGAGGAAGGATGTTATGATATATCCCATCAAAACGAAGACTTCATCCAAAATCCATCTTACAAATTGGGAAATATTTTGGTGCAAGACTTTACCAAATTAATTATTTTTGACAAATTAACTCACAACCTAGGATTGGAAATTACATGAAGATGTTGAGGTTAGTTGAATTAAAGTTTAAAACTACTAATAAATCTCAATATATTTTAGGATTTGTTAAGTATAGTTTTAGAAACTTTGATTCAATCAAAATAATCGATATGAAATAGTGCAACTTTTGCAGAAGAATAAAGATGGAAAAGAAACATACATAAGCATCGCATTGACAAGATCGAATTAATTTTTTTTGAAGAGATGAGAGATATCATAATAGATATCAAAATTTTGTCATTAAGACTATCAAAAGGACTACCGTAGTTTTGAACTCTACACCTGTTCTTTCTATTTTTTGTGGAATTTGTCACATCTATTGTTTCTTTGAAGAATGCCATTCTGAACATAATTTCTTATAAAGGAATTGATAACACATTATCCTAGTCTACATAGAGACCCACCATGGATAAATCCTACTCAAAATTTGGCTTCCCATTGTTTCCCATGTTGTTTGGTTTTGGGCGCTTTAAGACTCCTCTACTCAATATTTTTCCCCAAGTTCAACTCAAAGCTATTATTTGGGGAATTGGGACTACCCTTCGTGAGATTCCTCATTTTGTCTCAAGTGCAGGTATACAAGGCTTGTTGTTCCTAACTTCTTTGTACATATCTTCTTAAGTTTTTTCTCCCAAGAGAAGGAAAAAAATCATCATATAAAGAAGCTAAGAATTTTTTTGAAAACTAAAACAACAAGACGACCATCATTATCTTCATGTTTCAATTTGTTTATTTGAAAATGAGAGCTCAAAGGATGCCTTTTTAATTTTCCTAAATTTAATGCATTATAAGTTGAGTTGAATTGGAACCTCAATGAGCAATAATAGTTTTCAGTTTAGATATTTAATATTCTAGATTTAGAAGGGATTTGAGGTGGAGGATCAATAATAAATTGATTTCAAAAGCCTTGTAATAGAATGAAAGTCTAGCAGAGATATTAATGAGCAATTCACCAGGTTTTATATTGTTTGTAGGAGTAACTCCATGGAGATTTTTTGTCTTCATTCATTTGTGAGTGGAGTATCCTCCAACTACTTCCGGTGATAAAAGGAACAAGGTTCTGTTTATTAAAGATGAACAACACCATCAAGGGATTTTATGAAGTTGTTGAGAACGATGTCACGCCTTTTCAGTTTTTATATCTGCTTTTTTTCTTATCTTTGTAACTTGATATATGGACATATATTATAAAAAATTCCAAAAGTTACCACCAAACATGGGAAACTTATAGTGGCTAATACCCCATAATTGACCTTTCCCAAAAAAGTATTCATATATAAATGTAACCTCCCAAAATCTCCAATATTTTATGGAAAGGTTCCTTTATTTTTTCAGTTGAAGATTTGCCAACCAATTATATTCCTAATATAAGAGTATTTTTAAAGGTGTAACGACCCCGCTGTTATGAAAACAAGCGTCATATAACAGACAATTTTTTTTTTGCGTTAGAAAATACACATCACACTTAATGGCAACATATCAACAGATCGTTCACATATATTAACGAAACAAAATAATGCATTGATAACAATTTACGACACAATGCCAACACGTCATCATCATGAAACCCGACCCACATATCGATGTATTAACACATTAATTATCAACATTCCAACATCATTGCATTTTACATTTAGTAACGATGCATAACAATACAATCTTAAATGTTCAACGCATCTCATAAGGACCATCCCCAGATAACACCAAGAAAACATAAGATAACATAACGAATCAGAAGGATCAGAAGGATAATCACAAGATTCACATAATATACTACCCGCCCAACCTACCCTGCAAGGTTAGGACCTCCAGGACACATAAGCAACGCTCAATCCCAGGTTCCAATTGATTTTAACTATTTAAAGTCTTAAGGTTGACAACTGTTCTGAGGAACAAGGAGGTGTCTACATCCCACTAACACAATCAATCCAAGAAACTAGCTAAATCAACAGAGTCTACGATCGTTGATCACATCAATCCATCAATACTAAACATCAATTAACATGGCGCACGAGTAATCATTTGCATAACTCATCATATATCATATCAATTTTCAATTCATGCAAGAAGTCTAATGTCTACCACAATCATTAAAATTCAATGGCACAAATAAAAGTTGTTATTCCATCATTCATTAATACATCTAATGACGCAAGTAAAGGTTGTTAATCCATCATATGACAACATAAGATAAGGTGCAAGGCAAACGGTTGTGTTTATTTGTTGCATAAGGGAATCTAATCACATACGTATAATCATACATCGCCTTGAGTTGAGGCACATGAATATCATCAATTGATTCATTGCGCAAAATATCTAAGGTTTAACAATCATTCACTATCATAATTTCCTTGCACACAAGAAGTCTAAAATCTAAACCATCATACATTGCATTAATCATGCACAATTTAATCAACTTTAAGTTAAAATCGGGGCACAAGATCAACATATACTTTAATGCAAGGAGCAAGGTAAACATCAAATTCTAACTATGCGATGCAAGTAAATCAAGTTTTATTTCAATCCAACAACATTGATATCTAAGGGCGCCAACAAATCTAGTTATTTTAACTAGTCATTCATCAACATCGAAGGGGTCATTGCGCAAGATCTAAGAAGGCTCAACAATCATATATCATTCGTGTTCTAAAAATGCGAGAGTAAGATGATCACTTGAATTAACCTTACATTTTTAATTCTTTCACAACTTGTAATCAAATGAATTAACTGTGCTTGTAAGAACCTCAATCATGGATCAATGTAAATTTAAAAATAATGAAGAATACAATAACCCAAGGGTTGAAGAATGTATGACCATAAATTATAAGCACACTTTTTAATAAAATAAGATCACCATTGTATAATCGAATTTCTGATTTCCATAGTCTTAGAATTAAATAAATACGAATAAAATTGTATGGTGGGAAACTCTTCGTATTTAATAAGAAGTCAACCAAAATTAGCATAACTAAAGGCATAGATAATAATCGTTAAATCAACATAAATTACAATAGTATTTGTTCGCGCAAGATGTCAGTGTCTAACCAAACATTCTTCACCTCATAAATTTGTATATTAATATTATTTGTATAACATTACGATGAGTTAGTGTAGTGTGGTGTCAAGAGTTATTGATATACACTTTATGACGAAGAATTCTTAAGATATCCATAAATACTCAAGGACAATATAAATTTCCTAAGATGATAATCAAAGTGAAGTAAATCATACTTGTGGGAAGCAATCAAGTAAAGCTATGGATTTAATGATAGTACCTTCCATCCCAGCCATCCATATGGGTAGAGATGAGATTGATCCCTAGCCTCTCTTGGAGAGGCCTGTTGCTAGGATTTGGTGCCTAAGCACACTATTATCAATGTTGAACAATGGGAAGTTACTTCAAGAAAGTCAGTGTTAAGTTAAGTCTTTAGATAATGTATCTTTAATCATGTAAAGGGCGTTAAGATTTTTAAAAGAGTTCTATTTTCCTTACAAGGATTCTATTCCTGCACTCAGTCACGTCATAAAAGCGGGCGACAAGTGAATATCCGTCATCAATTAAACACAATAAAATATAAACACTTCCATACTGCTGCAGCTCCAATTCACATACGAGGGGTAAAAAATCTCTTTCAACAAACAAACTCAAGGATGGTGAAGAACACAGTGAAAACTCATTACTACCTACCAAAGCTAGTTGATAAATTCTTGTCTGAAAATCATAGATGATTTTGGGAGGGCGCAACTAGAGACAAGAAAACACTATCCTTTTGGATACAGGTATAGACCAAGCATTAAATTTAACGTTGAGATGAGTTAGATGATGTGTGAGGTAAATACTGCCAAAAGGAAGCTTGAGTCTAGTTTGAAAATCAAGGCCAATCATAGAGACGATGCATCAATTAGACGCCAAGAAGGAAACGATTTCAGGGCGTGAGGATCTAAAAATAACCCAGGGGTACAAGAAGGGATGCTGGGTAAAAATATGAGCAATAAACATAGAGTCCAACCAAAACACGGAGTAGAGGTGGAACCAAACGCTTCATGCAAAGATAGCTTTAGTTTCCCCTTCAATTTAACAACAACATCCATGAACATAAGTATAAAGCAGTGTTAGATGGTGAGTGATAGGTTTAAAATGGAAGAGTAGATCCGAGTTGTTGGCGATTGAATGAAGGGTGGATTAAAGAGAATACAACCACACTGAGATGTATCATCAGGGCGAAAATCGTAAGGGATTCGAGTGTTAACCCAGGGGTAACATTCATGAGGTAACGTAGAGAGAACGGGGAGGGATACGAGATCGAGACTCTTCCATCATCGAGATCAGTATTAAGTGTGCAGGGAAACTCTAGCCAAGGAAAAACACAGGGACACATAGATTCATGTTAAACTTTAGATATAAAATGTTCTAACTGGCTGGGTGGACTCAAGATGAATCACTGAGAGTAAAAAAGAGTGCAATGACCTTGAAAGGAAAAACACAAGTGTTAAATTACTTAAAAATTCACCAAAAGGGGTAAGCCAAAGCGAAGAAAAAGAAAGGAGTAGTGGGGCACTGAGTTTGGTTTTTTTTGAGTTCAAAGAGCAGATTTGACAGTTTTTAATTTCGGGGACAAGGATACATTCATCATACATAGTTTAGGTGGGACAATATTCAAAGAAACAATAACCCCAACCCCAATAAGAGTAACATATGGGTATAGATGTATGGTAGTACAATTTTTAGTTTATTAACACTAGCAAGTAAAATCCACACACATCCAGTTCCAGAAATCCATTATAAATTCATCAACATATAATCCATATACAAAATTTTAACTAATTTACCAATGAAAATTTTACACATGTGTACCGTAATCGAAGGCGAAGAATCTGAAGTTGTTGCCTCGCGGTTGCGCTCCATCCATCTCCCTGCCTGTTAATTGTTGAGACCCCATCGGTACCTACCATCCAACACTAGGGGTACTCTTCTTCCCCCTAAGCCCCCTGAGACACAAAGGGTCCACACACACAAACTAGAGAAAATATAGCTCCCAACTGACCTCGCAAGGTCAATCTACCACTCTCTATTTGAGCTAGGTATCCCAACTCCCACAAGAAAAATCAGTCAAGAAAAAATCTGGCAACATAACCTTACACATACCAGTTGTGAACCCTTCCCCTTCTTTGCCATTACTTTTATAGATTTCTTCTTAGTGACACTTGCTAAATGCACGCTAAATTCTTTTTATTAAAAAATTATTAGGAAATACTCTCCCTCGCACACTTGTCACTCGATCCCTTAGTTGCACCAAGAATTCATTTAATTAATTAAATTAATTTTCCAATTTCCCTCACCCACCTGAAAGCATTCCTACAAATTCTCATTATTGTCCCTTTATTCCCTCAATTTCCTTTAATGACTGACGCCTTTCTTAAAGCTTAGTTGAGTTATGTTTAGGAAAGTTCTCTAGACTAGATTCTATTCTATGTTCCACATTCCTTTTTGTATTTAATTTCCCCTTTTTGTCTAAGTTCCAAATTAGCATGTCCTTGCACATACACAGTAATTAATTCTAAGATAAATTAATTCTCCTTTAAATTCTTAATTTGTTTTTTTTTCTTCATCCCCCTTTCATTAATTGATTAATTAAATTTTTTTAGTCCTAATTGCCTATTTAGACCTAGGCTTTAATTTCAACTAGGCTTAGCATTTTTTAAGGGAAATTTTATAATTATTAAACTTTATTCATACAACATTTATTTTAAGGCTGACCACGTAAAAATAAAATATTATTTTCTAGGCACCTAGGTTCATTGACTCACCTATGTTTAAAAAAATTGCGATGTGCCCTTCAAGACACACTACGTGCTCCAAGGGTGCCACTCGCCTTCATTCATGTTTCATTTATGTGACATGACCTTCAAGACGCACTACGTGCTCTAAGGGTGCCACTCGTCTTTAACTGATTTTGGTAGTTGTCCAACCCTAAGAGTCAATACTCCATCAAATGACCTTGTGAGAGACTAAGGTCCTCTAAGGAATAAGGACCCTGCGTTATTGCTCGCCCTTTAGAATATCCGTGAGCGACTGTCTTAGTCTTCCCTCACGACATCGTGGATATCTCGAACTAGGTAATTGTTAACCTACAGTTTGAGCCATGGCAGGAGTGTTAGTAGGCTGTGGTAGGGCTGCTGCCACACGTATCCCTCAATAACTCTGGTTGATGTGCATGGCCCCTTTACTCCTAATGTGAGTTTGATTAGAAAGAAATCCTCAACCTGCATCCATCAACAAAACATGACAACAATCTATAAAAGACATCATAATATACCTAGTCATATGTCACATATGGATAAACAAAAATACTCAAACCATATGCATTCCACTCCCTAACTCGATCCAGAGTCCAAGGAGGTCCATTGATGCCATCGACATCCTCAATCTGTCAAGAGTCCTGCACACCCAGGAGAAACCAATCAATAGCACATGTCTATACATAGAAAAACATAACATAACATCATAATCCACAATCTCATCACCATAATCCATAAGCAAAGCAAACAAACATATAATGAACTGGATCACTTGCATGAAAGTGTCCTCAAAGAATAATTCACATCGGGTGCACACAAGAGCTAGATGTTACATACACCCCCTCTTGTTTTAAACTTCATTCTGAAGTTTCACAATATAAAAGTGTAGAAATAAACTATCTGACAATATCTAAATGTCTAGCTATCAAACAAAAATGGAAACTGCTAACACATATCATATGCATCCTCCCAGGTAGTCGAGTGTGGACTATAATTGTCCCACTAGACCTTGACCTGATCAACTGTTCAATGCCATAGATATCAAATGTGAAGGTCCAGAATGCGGTTTGGCTTCGCCGTTAGCGCACCCTCGTCTGATATCTGTAAAGAACTCATGTCAATCACATGTGTAGGATCGCTAACATAATGTCTCAAGACAAATACATGAAAAACATTGTGCATATGCTTCAAAGAATCATGCAAGGCTAGTCGATGGGCCATGCGCCCCTTCCTTTCCACAATCTAGAAAGGTCCCATGAACCTAGGAGAGAGTTTATAACCCTTTCCAAACTTGATTGAACTCTTGTGTGGTTTCACCCGTAAGAAGACTCGATCACCAACTTCATAACTACGGTCAGTGCGATGCACATCGACATAACTCTTCTGCCTATCCTGCGCTTCCTTGACCCTTTGTATTATCGTTTTCATTTTCTCTTCCAATTCCTGGATCGCTTCTGGTCCTACCATGACTCTATGCTCAAGCCGATCCCAACTCAAAGGTGACCGACAAGGTCTCCCGTAAAGAAACTCAAACGACACCATCTTAATGGTGCTTTGGTAGTTGTTGTTGTATGCAAACTCTACCAATGGAAAGAACTTTTCCCAACACTTTTTTTGGTCCATCACGTACACACGCAACATATCTTCCAAGATTTGGTTCATTCTTTCTGTCTGTCCATCTGTCTCCAGGTGATATGCGGTACTAAAATTAAGTTGGGTTCCCAAGGCCTCTTAGAAAATAGTCCAAAATCATCCTGTTATTATATCTCATTAATCTGGTTATTATATCTCATTAATCCGTCATTGTCCACAGTAAATCCCTCAAATTTTGGTACCAACATGGTGTTTTTTTCGATAAATTCCTTAACCTGTTTATACTAGTCATCGTCATGTTGTATAGTTAGAATCTTTTCACGTAGATTCATCTGAAGAGGTATCACTGAAAATATGCATGGTCTTCAACTCAACGCATCAACCACTCTGTTCATTGTTCCTTTTATGTAGGTAATATTGAAATCGTACTCGCTAAGTAGTTTCGACCAACACCTTTCTCGCGCGTTCAAGTCATTATGCGTAAAAATGTGTTGCAAACCACAATGGTCCATTTTTAGTTCGAATTTCCATCCAATCAGGTAGTGTCTCTAAACTCTCAAGGCATACACAATGGCTAACAACTCAAAATCGTGCGTCGCGTAGTTCTCCTCATGCTTTCTTAACTTTCTCGAGATGTAAGTGATCACTCAACTGTCTTGCATCAAGACTCTGCCTAAGCCTTCCTTGGATGTGTTTGTGCACACCAAGAAGTGCTCATCCATGTCATGGAATTTTAGTATCGGTGCTTTTTTAAACAACTCCTTGATCCTTCGAAATGCTTCTGCGCATTTCTCAGTCCATACAAACTTCTTATTCTTCTTCTACAATTTCGTAATCGGATTTGCTATCTTTGAAAAAATTTCGACGAACCGTCGATAATATCCCGCTAAACCCATGAAGCTGCGTACTTTAGGCACGTTTGTCGGCACAAGCCATTCCATAATAGCCTCTAGCTTTGCTAGATCCAAAACAATACCTTCGATGGAGATAACATGCCCTAAATAATGAATCTTTGATTGGTAAAAAGAGCATTTCGATAGTTTCCCATATAATTTGTTCTCTCGTAAGCACTGTAGTACCAAGCGCAAATGATCGTTATGTTCTTCCATCATCTGAGAATATATCAAAATATCGTCAATGAATACTTGAACAAGATTTTCCCAAGTATTCACGTAACACCCCATTCATCAAGCTCATGAATACCCCTGGGATGTTTGTCAGGCCAAATGGTAAAATGGTAAACTCGTAATGTCCAAACCTCATCTTGAAGGCAGTCTTAGGAATGTATTTCTCCTTGATCCATAACTGGTGATATCCCGATATCAAGTCGATCTTCGAAGACACCATCGCCCTTTATTTGATCAAAAAAATCATCTATTCTTGGCAACGGATACTGGTTCTTGATCGTTGCCTTGTTCAATTTACTGTAGTCAATGCAGAGTCTCCATGACCAATCCTTCTTCTGTATGAAAATAGCAGGCGCACCCCAAGGTGACACAATTGGACGTATAAGTCCTAGGTCTATCAACTCCTTCAGTTGCATTTTCAACTCTTGTAACTCAGGGGTCGACATCCGATAAGGCATTCTTGCAATCGGTTCAATTCCAGGTTTTAAGTCGATGGTAAATTCCAATTCCCTCTTAGGAGACAAACTTGGTAACTCCACTGGGAAAACGTCCGCAAATTCTCGTACTACTGGAAGGTTTTCTAGTCCTTCCACCACGCCCTTTTCATTCAACGCAAGGATTGCATATATCTTGCATCCCTTGCGCATGATATTCCGTAGATGTAGGGATGAGATGAACCTTAGGGAAACCCCTTGGTTTCTTCCTACAATCACTCGTCTCTATCCCTCATCATAGATCAAAATCAACCATTTTGTCTTGCAATTGAGTATCACATCATGCGATTCCAGCCAGTCCATACCGATCACAACGTCATAAGATCCTAATATCATGACGTATAGGTCGGTCTTTGCGATGAATTCTCCAAAGTTAAGGTTATAGTTCGTAACATTTCCTCCAACCTTTAGCTTGGCTCCCGAAGCCATTTCCACGTAGCTAAACTTGTCTTGTTCGACTGCCTTCAACTTAATTATTTTTAGCGTTGAACCAGAAGTAAAACTCTTTGTAGCACCTGGATCTATCAAAATACTAAGGGTTTGGTCAGCGATGGTACCTGACGTCTCGAGCACAATAGACTGGTGCTCGGCCTGGTGGTTATTCAACACTGCATGAATTTGATGGGCCTTGCCAAGCTCTCCTACTATAGTGTGTTCGACTTCTTTGGCCTTTTTAACTGGGAAATCATGTTGGTAATGTGGCTCTCCACATTTCCAACACCCGGTCTTCGGTCCAATACTCCTAGTCCCTGAAGTAGAAGCTTATGGCCCACTATCCTGGAACCCTGGTTTGTTCTACTGAACAGGCCTGAATTGTTGATGCTGTGGTCGACGCTGGTGCTGGTGCTCTGGTTCTCTATAGGGAGTCTGCTATTGAGGCACCGGTCATCGTGGTTCCGAGAATGTGGAATCTCTTGGAGTGCCTCGATAACCTGATGGATGTCTAGAAGGTGTTTGATGTTGTTGCACATTAGATGTCACATGTCCCGTCGGTCTCACAGGAGTCCTGCTATGACCCCCACTAATCAACTCTTCCTCAACTATGAGGGCCTTCTGGACAACATCGTTCAAAATCTGAGGCATTAAAATCCTCACTTTCACATGAATGTTGACATTAAGGCCGAACATGAACTTGTTGACCTTAAGCTTCTCGGTGTTCATATGCGAAGCATGCCGAAGTAGCTCCATGAAACAAGCCTTATACTCGGGAACCATACGACCACCCTGTCGTAAGGCATTGAACTTATTGAGCTGACGCTCAATGAATTCCTCAGACATATACCTCTCCCGGAACTGCTCCTCGAACATTTCCCATGACACGTCTTCAATGACCATGTTCAGTTGTGGCAGGAATGTCTTCCACCATAGAAGAACGCTCCCCTTCAGTTGAAATACCGCCATGTAGACCTTCATGTTGAAGGTATAGTTGCGAAGTGAAAATCACATTGCCATATTATCCATCCATGCCTCAATGCCTGCGTCGTTCGTGGTTCCAAATAACTTAGCAAACTTGACCTTCTTGAGTTCTCGGTGCATGTTACCAGTACCGGCTGGGGCATGTGGTGGACCCTTAGGGGGTACCAACATCCTGGCCTCATCTCTATACAAATGGCTAATCAGGGCCTCTAACATCCTCTGAAAGGGCCTCATCAACCCAATCACATACCCCACAACTATATGTTCCTGTTTGATGACTTGTTCTTCTCCTTGGTGGTTAGACCCCTCTGGCGTGGATGCTACTGGAGGCATCATGCTTCCTCCTCTAGTACCACGTCGTCTACCTCTGCGACGTCCTCTAACCATGATAACCTGCACGAATACAATTCAAATTAATTAATGATAAATTATAACCAAGTGTTTTCACAGTGGAAGGTGTAATGATTCCAATTCATGGGGTTGAACCCACTATGATACCATATGTAACAACCCTGCCGTTACGACAACAAGCCTCATATAACAGACAATTTTTTTTCTTTTGTGTTAGAAAATACACATCACACTTAATGGAAACATATCAACACATCGTTCACATATATTAACGAAACAAAATAATGCATTGATAAACATTTACGACACAATGCCGACACATCATAATCATGAACCTTGACCCACATATCGATGTATTAACACATTAATTATCAACATCCCAACATCATTGCATTTTGCATTTAATAATGATGCATAACAATACAATCTTAAATGTGCAACACATCTCATAAGGACCATCACCAGATAACACCAAGAAAACATAAGATAACATAACGAATCATAAGGATCATAAGGATAATCACAAGAATCACATAATATACTACTTGCCCAACCTACTCTGCAAGGTTAGGACCTCGAGGACACATAAGCAACGCTCAAGCCCATGCTCCAATTGATTTTAACCATTTAAGGTCTCAAGGATGACGACTGTTTTGAGGAACATTGAGGTGTCTACATCCCACTAACACAATCAATCCAAGCAACTAGCTAAATCAATAGAGTCTAGGATCATTGATCACATCAATCCATCAATCCTAAACATTAATTAAATATGGCGCATGAGTAATCATTTGCATAACTCATCATATATCATATCAATTTTCAATTCACACAAGAAGTCTAATGTCTACCACAATCATTAAAATTTAATGGTGCAAATAAAAGTTGTTAATCCATCATTCATTAATACATTTAATGACGCAAGTAAAGGTTGTTAATCCATCATATGACCACACAAGAGAAGGTGCAAGGTAAACGACTATGTTTATTTGTTGTATAAGCGAATCTAATCACATACATAAAATCATACATCGCCTTGAGTTGAGGCATAGGAATTGTTATCACTCAGTTTGTAGTCTAGGTCAGGTAGCTTAAAGGTAAAGGTCAAACTGGCGTAACAGGAGCTTCCCCACCCACTGTCACCTCGATGGGGGGCTCTTTCTATTGCTCTTTCTATTCAGGGTGGTTGATCCCAAGGGAGACGTCCCTAGTAATCTGAGGTATTGAAGGAAAAGGATCAAGAGATTAAGGCTCAAAGGTCAAAGTAGGCTTTCCTTTCACAGATTACTGCCAAGAAGATAGTCAAGAAGAAGATAAACCACTGTAGAAACCCTTGTTTGCGAGACAAGGCAACAATAAAAACTAATAAATGCAAATAGTGGTTAATGATTCAAATGTCAATGACTATCAATATGAAATACACATGAGCATAAATAAAAGTAATTATTGGCGAAGTCAATGATTGCAATAAAGGTTATGGCTTATAATATTACTTCTTTGATAAATACCAAAATGACAATAGCATTCAATGTACAAAATCAATCCTTGGATTATCACAACGCATTAAATATGCTCACATATAATGTTGCTGCGTCACTATACTAAGGGTGACATCAGCCCTATTCTAGGTTAGTTTTGCTAGACAATGAGGTGAAGGTTTTGCTAACTAAGCCAATGAAAATAATCTACACATCAATGTCTATTGCTAGATGACAAATCCACAACGTTTTATATCAAAAAAGAGTTCAAGAGAGGCATGACGTCATCATAGAATTAGGGTTAGTAAGTCGCTAGGGTCAGTTAGGGTTTCAAATTTTGGAAGTTTGAAAGGTTGTTTTAACACAATTGGCTCAACGTTGGAGTTCTAGACTAGTGCCTTAGGGTAAATGGAGTCAAGGGGCAAGGCTAAAGTCTCGGGAGAATCTAAATTTAAGGACAAGAAGGTTAGGCTTTCTAGTGCTGGAATGGCAGGGCCACAAAGTCAAAATCCTAAGGGGAGGAGGCTCATTCCGGTGTTTCTTAAGCACGGCCTCATGCTCCTCCCTCTTTCCTTAAAACTCTTTGGCAAAAATGACTAGCTTCAAAACATAAATCTAGGGATGAAAAGTGTTGTAGGGCC
>CBVK0100135850.1:0-14200 GCA_900067695.1 Picea abies
ATCTCACGTCCTCGCGAAGTTTACTCGTGCGAATAGACACCAGGTGCAAGATTCTCTCCACGTGACCACTGGAAGTGACCATTCGCCAACCAAAAAGGTGGTATGCAACTTCGTACTTCAAGACTTCAACTGTGAGTCACCTCGACTCTCCCAACTCTCGATTTCAGAAGTGGAGCCTAGTGACTCTAGCTCCTTCCCTTATTCTCTACAGATGTGACCTTAGGCTATGAACACACACTAATCATAGAGGGCACATCGCGACTTCGTGATTCATGATCTTCTGCTACAAGTCACCTCTATTGTCCCTTCTTCGAAGTCCAAACTCCCGAACTCTGAACTAAGAGCTAGTGAGCGCCAACTCCGTTCCCTTTAACCTTCGACGATGTGACCTCCGGCTATGACCTGGGGCCTACTACCAAGCACTTCGTGGCTTCATGTCTTTGGAAGTTAGCTACCCCCATTCTCCCAAACTCCGAATCCTCGAACTCCATTGGTGTTAGATCGAAGGTCCAGATATCTCCTTCCAGCCAAAGACTAAGATCAAATCATGGACTCGGACTTCGCAAATTCTCACTTCTCCTGTCACTGATTCATTAATCTATGAGTCAGCGAAATGTTGATCTCTCATCATGTGTCCTCTCTTGATGGATGATCAGAATTTACCGCGTGATCTTGGAAGAATTCTAAGTGTCAAAGGTCTCTACCTTTTATCCTTCTGCGAGTCTTGATGACTTTGGGTCTCGTCTGCATTTTTAAAAAATATATCTCTCCTGAGCTTTGGCAATGAAGTTAACCTCAGCCCTGATGCACACTTGCACTCTGCGTGAAAATCTGCACTATTCCTTCTGAGCTTCGGGACTTGGAGTAAGTATGACTCTTGTGCACTCTTTGCACTTAAAAGATGTGCACATTCCTCTGGATCCAACGACGCTCGATCCACGCACTCAGATCTGGCGCCTGAGATCTGTTCTCCTCCTGCATGCTCTTCTGAGTGTCATTGATGTTGTTCTTTCCATCAATGACAAACACACTCTTCCTGTAAACTTGCAAACACCTCTATAACCGATTTGGTTTGGTGGATAAACATTGAGAGAGATAAGTACATGTATTTATATGCAATATCTATATTTTCATTTCCACCAATTAATCCATGAATTTCATTTTTGATGCAGCTGCCCTCCTTAACCCGCAGGTCATAAGGTCCACGTACACAGGATCTTTTCTCTTCCACTGGCCCGAAGAGCTTTCGGAAATGGCTCTCCTATTTCCCTTTCGGGAAATCTGCACCCACAAACAACTTCGAGAAATTTCCCCCCTTATACTTCGGGAGATCGGACTTCACACTTTCGCGAATCCGGTGGTCAAGCGTCTTGTCTCTCAATCTCCGAAACCCAAAAATAGTCAACACTTGACCTTTTCTCTCTCTAGTTCAGATTTCTCCTTATCGCGATTTCGGGGGCTGCGGTGTCAAGCAACTCGTTCCCTCAATTCCCGAAACCCAATTTACCGAAACTCCGATGCGCTCGCAAGGTTGACCTTTCAACGACCCTTTGTTCCGTCGAGACTTCGGACTTCGCAATTTCGCAAATCCTAATGTAAGGATTTTTGGACTTCACCCCATGAAACCCTGAAATGGTCAACGAAATTTGACTCCCGTGTCGATAGTGCGCCACCTGTCCACCCTGCTGATTCTGTGGCCCACAAAATCATTTCGTCCCTTTGGGACTATTAACGCTCTAAAATTTGCCTAAGGCTATGAAGGTAATCACAGAGGTAACCTCGAACCACTTGGAGTCTTGGATCTAGCCCTCCAAGACTCAGAGAGGGATCTCTCTTTCTGAATTAACTTGGTATGGAATAGGACAGATGTTAAGCTAGCTATGAAAATAATGAAAGTATGGGGTTGGGGTTTTTAAATGGTTGTTTGGGACAACAAGGAGGGACATTGGGAAAATGGGCTTTGCGCTTAAATATGTGATTCACTCTCAGATCTGGACAAAGTTCTTACACAGGACAAGGTAGCAGAAATGTTGGATCGAATTAAGTTTTGATGGTATCGATTTGAGGAAGAACTAGGGGAGGAAAAAGGAAATCAGAGGAGCAGCTAAGAATTCCTTAACTGAACTTTTTAGATGAGTAACATAAAGATTATCAAAAGAACAGATGCAGAGTATTTGCCAATAAATTCTGCTTTGTTACTATCTTCTAACAATAAGAATTGAAAACAAGTGAAAGATGACAGGAAAATACTTGACAGAGAAACGAAAACGCCACCAACACCTCCACACAATAATCCTATAAAAAGAATGCCTATTACTGATCAGTCATCTAATCACTATAGAAAATACTCCTGGAAAATCAAGGACCCTAGTCCAGCAAAGAAAATTACACCCTCTTTAGGTCGAACCAAAACCCACACAGGTCGAACCCCCTTCTGGTCTTTTAAATGTGCATATAAAGGTAAAGATACCATCAGTCCTGGAAAAATCAAACTCTACCCCTGCTTTCTAAAAATAGAAAACAACTACAAAGGTTGACACATGTCAATTGTCTCCTAAAACAAACCAAACAATAAATTAAAGGGAAACTACATTTAGAAATTGTTGCTTTGGCTGTCTCAAATTCGTTGGAAGGTTGTTGATGCCTATCCCTCGAATTTTGGAAATAATGGCCACTTGTCCCTTTGACTGCTGGTCCTCTACCAAGGAAAAAGAGATACTCTGCCACCTCCATCTAACTGCTGCCTCGGATTCTGGAGATGATATTCTTCTTGTTGGCTTTCCTTCTGTAATTGCTCAACTGTAATTTGAATGCCCTGCTGGAAAGTGACACTTGTGCTCTGCTAATATCCAGCCCAAGAATCAGCTCTCTCTTTCCCAACTAATGCATCGAAATGCTAGATTCGTGTCTCCAATTTCATGTGCAGCAGCTTTCAGCTGATTCAGAAACTCATCTGAACTCCTTGTCATGCGTATGATACTGCCCTCAAATATATCTGTTCTACTGATAACCTCTAAAAATGAAGCACCTTTGGACCAATGGTAGATGACATCCATCAAATGTGGATGGTTTGTTGACTCAACATACTATTCTATATCAACTTCTAACTTGCACTCATGCTGCACCTATGCAATCAATCGTGCACTATCCTGAAGTTGACGCAATGGCTTCACAAGCTCATTAGTCAAATGTACTTGTTCAGATGTTTTATCACATTGAATGAAGAAACTTGCAAGTGCTGCTATTTGATGATGATCCAACTCATTGAATGTACCATTGAACATCAATTCTGTTACAAGAAGTTTATCTCCTGTGTCAATGAGACATGCAGCCCGACCTTTCACTTGCACCATGCCATCAGAATCAATGTGTCCAAGTCGCTTAAGAACTCTTGAGTGATTTTTTAACTCTTCCCTGTATAAGAAACATGTTCATCTTCTTCATAAACATTGCAATCATAGTCAACATCACTGGCAACTTTTGAAACCATCTCTACAGAACATTCCTCCAATGCATCCTCCTGACTTTTAGCCTTCCCAATGTCAGTACATGCATCAACAACTGCAATAGCTTGCGGCTTACAGACACTCTGATCAACATCCACATGACATTCTACCATACAAACACTCTGACTAATTGCTACAGTGTCTTTCACATTGAAAGCGCTCTCATCAACTGCCAATGGCAACCCAACCTTGAAATCCCTCTCTTCAACTGCCTCAGAGGACTCAACCTTGCAAGCACTTTCATAACCTGTTAAAGTGTCATTAACAATGCAGAGACTCCCATTAACAGTTACAGGGACCTCAACCTTAGAGACACTCTCATGAACTGCTACAATACCATCAACTTTGTCATTAATTTGAGTATTTAAAACAGAGAAGCCAACCTTGCAGACATTCAAATCAACTCTCACAGGGGGTCAACTACAGAAACACTCTCGTCAATAGCCATGGGTTCTTCAACCATGCCGATGTTCAACATTTTCATCATAAATGTCCTTGATATCATCATAGATTATTGTTATGGGGATCTTGACAGTTTCAAACCCATGGGCATGAATTGTGCCCGCATCAGGGATCAATCCAGAGACAAGCTTCCTGCCGTTTCTCTCTACTTCATGGTCTTCTGAGAAAATTTGAAGGCTGACATTTGGTGCAATGTCATTTGCTTTAGAAATAGACACTGACATTCCTAGATTAAAGACTACACCTTGCAGGACTGTATCAGTGTCTCCCACTCTAACCATCAGCAAGTAGCTAGCATCAAATGAACCATCCAACACACCATGAACTGATTGGCCTACACAAGTATTGTGAGGAAACGAAGGCATTGATGAATCTATTTTCTTGCGTCTTGCTTTCTTTTTCCCATCCAACCGTTGTGGTACATGAGCCTTCTCGCCTAGATATAAAAGTTGTTGTTAACAAGGGTGCCATGAGATTGTGAAACAACAACGACTTGATCTGTGCAAGGACCAAAAATATCCTTGACTGTCTGCACATGGGGACTTAGCGATTCCTGAGCTTTAACCAGATGTGGCTTGATGGTATCCCTTGACACCTCATAACCCTTTACGCATGCGTGCTTCCCTACAGTTGACACCTTGAATCTGGTTCAAACACCTGGCATAGGGTTTAGAAGCTACGTTTTATATATTTTTTGGCTTCTGTGGGCAATATCCCACATTCATGTGGTAAACTGAGCTTTGGGCGTTTATATGATCCAACCGTGATATGGTCTTTCGATGAAGTGAGCCTGAGGCTGTGCTTTGGAGTTTGGAGTTGGCGTTGGCGCTGGCTTGTGTGTTTTCTGTTGGTGTATGAAATGGTGCTTATCCTTGGTGTTGGGTGCTTGGAGATTGACCCTCGGCCAATATAATTTTTTTAGAAAAATATTTGTTAAAAAAATTATATTTTGATAAACCAAAATAGAACACTCTGTATAAAGGCCGAGGGGCCAATTTTGGCTAAAAGACCAAAAATTGATAATAAAAACCAAATTTGGCTAATAAACCACAAGAATAAAATTTATCCATTCGAACCAATTCATAATTTTTTGCTAAAAATGCACTGGAATTTGCCTTGAAGCTCGTGTGCAGGTACTCATCTTATGCTTGGACAGTGTTGAGCGCTTTCTGCCGCCTTCACCATGCGTCATGAGCAAAAGCATAATTCCTGAAATAGATAGGTATTATTCAGAATACTGATTCCCTATTATATAGGGTTCTAACATAGGCTCCACCTGGGGAAGATAGCTCCGAAGGAGATGTCTAGAATCGTTGAACTCTGAATTTCATCGACCAGCTGATCATTGCGCTGTCCCCAAACTGTAAACTGAAAATAAAACTATGAAGAGATAAAAAAGAAAAGTGCTCATCCTGTTGAGCTTATTGACGCATTCCTACCTACCCTACTTTGCGAGCAGTTATTGCTTCAATCAGGTAATGAAAAAGTGCCAATGAAGCCAACCCAGCAGTTGATCCCATGATTGGGTTTCCTCATCGTGCTTGATGAAAATCAAGGCTGAAATATGTACTGGCAACTGGTGACATATTTGGTCGTTATAGAGAATACATGTTTGAAAACTCAAGCTAACATAAACCTCCCTGTAATCTGCTATAGGATCAATTAAAGCATGACATATGATATTCGTTCCTAGATCTTCTATGACTAGTAGATCAGTTCCATCCTCAAAATCAAACCATGCATCTACAACTTCAGCCTTATACTTGAAAACATAATCACCATCAATCTGCAAATCAATAGGTAGTACGATTTCCTCTTGCTTTGGAGAAGGAAGATTTTCCAAGAATTCTTTGAGATCTAGGAAATTATATGACTTAATTTGAGAATCCAAAAGTTCAATATCATTTTCGAACTTTTCAACAACTAGCTCAAGAAAACAAATTTTACTTTTAGGAGAAAATTTGCTTGATTCCAAAATACGAAACACAGTTGTCAAAAAGTCTTCGTCAATGTGAAATTCTGCTAACTTACCCCGGAATTCTTCTATGGCTTCACAAGATATAGGATTTGCTACATACCCTGTCATCTTGAAGCATCATCAAGGATTTGAAATCTGGATCCTTCGGCAGTGAAGTCGCTTGTGAAATTTGAAGCTCGGGATCTTGAACAATGGAGTCGCCAGGTGAATGGTACAACCTTCTTGTGTTTGGCTTCTGTTCACCATCAGAAGTCAAATCTGAACTTGAAGTGCACCTTTGGAGAACTCCCCAGTGGAGTCACCAAAATGTTAACGGTCTGTAATTTGCCTAAGGCTGTGGAGGCAATCACAGAGGTAACCTTGAACCACTTGGAGTCTTGGATCTAGCCCTCCAAGACTCAGAGAGGGATCTCTCTTTCTGAATTAACTTGGTATGGAATAGGACAAATGTTAGGCTAGCTATGAAAATAGTGAAAGTATGGGGTTGGGGTTTTTAAATGGTTGTTTGGGACAGCAAGGAGGGCCATTGGGCAAATGGGGTCTATGCTTAAATATGTGATTCACTCTCAGATCTGAACAAAGTTCTTACACAGGGTAAGGTAGCAGAAATGTTGGATCAAATTAAGTTTTGATGGTGTCGATTTGAGGAAGAACTAGGGGAGGAAAAAGCCAATAAGAGGAGCAGCTAAGAATTCCTTAACTTAACTTTTTAGATGAGTAACATAAAGATTATCAAAAGAACAGATGCAGAGTATTTGCCAATAAATTTCTCTCCGTTACTATCTTTTGACAATAAGAATTGAAAACAAGTGAAAGATGACAGGAAAATACTTGACAGAGAAAAGAAAACACCACCAACACCTCCACACAAGAATCCTGTAAAAAGCATGCCTATTACTGATCAGTCATCTAATCATTACAGAAAACACTCCTGGAAAAGCAAGCACCCGAGTCCAACAAAGAAAATTACACCCTCTTCAGGTCGAACCAAAATCCACACAAGTCGAACCCCCTTCTGGTCTTTTACATGTGCATATAAAGGAAAATATACCATTAGTCCTGGAAAAATTGAACTCTACCCATGCTTTCTAAAAATAGAAAATAGTTACAAAGGTTGACACATGTCAATTGTCTCCTAAAACAAACCAAACAGTAAATTAAAGGGAAACTACATTTAGAAACTGTTGCTTTGGTTGTCTCAAATTCACTGAAAGGTTGTTGATGCCTATCCCTCGAATTTTGAAAATAATGGCCACTTGTCCCTTTGACTGCTGGTCCTCTACCTAGGAAAAAGAGATACTCTGCCACCTCCCTCTAACTGCTGCCTTGGATTCTGGATATGATATTCTTCTTTTTGGCTTTCCTCCTGTAGTTGCTCAACTGTAATTTGAATGCCCTGCTGGAAAGTGCCACTTGTGCTCTGCTAATATCTAGCCCAAGAATCGGCTCTCTCTTTCCCAACTAATGCATCGAAATGCTAGATTTGTGTCTCCAATTGCATGTGCAGCATCTTTTAGCTGATTCAGAAACTCATCTGAACTCCTTGTCATGCATATGATACTGCCCTCAAATATATCTATTCTACTGATAACCTATGAAAATGAAGCACCCTTGGACCAATGGTAGATGACATCCATCAAATGTGGATGGTTTGTTGACTCAACATACTGTTCTATATCAACTTCTAACTTTCAATCACACTGCACCTATGCAATCAATTGTGCACTATCCTAAAGTTGAGGCAATGGCTTCACAAGCTCATTAGTCAAATGTACTTGTTCAGATGTTTTATCACATTGAATGAAGCTGCTTGCAAGTGCTGCTATTTGATGATGATCCAACTCATTGAATGTACCATTGAACATCAATTCTGTTACAAGAAGTTTATCTCCTGTGTCAATGAGACATGCAGACCAACCTTTCACTTGCACCACACCATCAGAATCAATGTGTCCAAGTTGCTTAAGCACTCTTGAGAAATTTTTTAACTCTTCCCTGTATAAGAAACAGGTTCATCTTCTTCATAAACATTGCAATCATAGTCAACATCACTGGCAACTTCTGAAACCATCTCTACAAAACATTCCTTCAATGCGTCCTCCTGACTTTTATCCTTCCCAATGTTAGTACATGCATCAACAACTGCAATAGTATCCAACTTACAGACACTCTGATCAACAACCACATGACAGTCTGCCATACAAACACTCTGACTAATTGCTACAGTGTCTTTCACATTACAAGTGCTCTCATCAACTGCCATTGGCAACCCAATCTTGAACTCCCTCTCTTCAACTTCCTCAGAGGACTCAACCTTGCAGGCACTTTCATAACCTATTAAAGTGTCATTAACAATGCAGACACTCCCATTAACAGTTATAGGGACCTCAACCTTAGAGACACTCTCATGAACTGCTACAATACCATCAACTTTGTCATCAATCTGAGTATTTAAAACAGAGAAGCCAACCTTGCAGACATTCAAATCAACTCTCACAAGGGGTCAACTACAGAAACACTCTCGTCAATAGCCATGGGTTCTTCAACCATGCCGATGTTCAACATTTTCATCATAAATGTCCTTGATATCATCATAGATTATTGTTATGGGGATCTTGACAATTTCAGACCCATGGGCATGAATTGTGCTCGCATCAGGGATCAATCCAGAGACAAGCTTCCTGTCGTTGCTCTCTACTTCATGGTCTTCCGAGAAAATTTGAAGGTTGACATTTGGTGCAATGTCATTTGCTTTAGAAATAGGCACTGACATTCCTGGATTAAAGACTACACCTCACAAGACTGTATCAGTGTCTCCCATTCTAACCATCAGCAAGTAGCCAACATCAAATGAACCATCCAACACACCATGAACTGATTGGCCTACAAAAGTATTGTCAGGAAACGAAGGCATCGATGAATCTATTTTCTTGTGTCTTGGTTTCTTTTTCCCATCCAACCGTTGTGGTACATGAGCCTTCTCGCCTGGATATAAAAGGTGTTCTTTACGAGGGCGCCATGAGATTGTGAAATAACAACGACTTGATCTATGCAAGGACCACAAATATCCTTGATTGTCTGCACATGGGTACTTAGCGATTCCTGAGCTTTAACCAGATGTGGCTTGATGGTATCCCTTGATACCTCATAACCCTTTACGCATGTGTGCTTCCCTACAGTTGACACCTTAAATCTGGTTCAAACACCTGGCATAGGGTTTAGAAGCTGCGTTTTATATATTTTTTGGCTTTTGTGGGCAATATCCCACATTCACGTGGTAAACTGAGCTTTGGGCATTTATATGAGCCAACCGTGATATGGTCTTTCGATGAAGTGAGCCCGAGGTTGTGCTTTGGAGTTTGGCATTGGCACTGGCGTTGGCTTGTGTGTTTGTTGTTGGTGTATGAAATGGCGCTTATCCTCAGTGTTGGGTGCTTGGAGATTGGCCCTCGGCCAATATAATTGTTTTAGAAAAATATTTGTTAAAAAATTTATATTTTGATAAACCAAAACAGAACACTCTGTATAAAGGCCGAGGGGCCAATTTTGGCTAAAAGACCAAAAATTGATAATAAAACCAAATTTGGCTAATAAACCACAAGAATAAAATTTAGCCATTCGAACCAATTCATAATTTTTTGCTAAAAATGCACTAGAATTCGCCTTGAAGCTCGCGTGCAGGTACTCATCTTATGCTTGGATAGTGTCGAGCGCTTTCTGCCACCTTCACCATGCGTCATGAGCAAAAGCGTAATGCCTGAAATAGATAGGTATTATTCAAAATACTGATTCCCTATTATATAGGGTTCTAAGAGGGACTTTGTGTTTCGTGATTTCACGAGTCCTGTTGCAAAGATTACGAGACTTCAATCTACAAAACCCCGAAATAGAAATCCACGGGTAGTTCCAACGGCTCCTGCTGGCTTGAATATACGGTTTTGCCTCTCCTGAGCTTGAAACCTTTGGGAATACTCGCCGTAACTCCCCTGTTCCTTCATGAGATCTGACAGCTCATGGGACTTCGTGAATTCTCCACAGAGAATTCTGACTGTCCATCTCTTTCCTTCCCAAGGATTTCTACATTTTTTTACCAAGTGGTTTTCCCACGGTACTCAACTGCCTACGACGCAAACTTGCAATGCCTTCTCACTGTTCCAATGCACAAACTTCCTGTGCTTCCTTCGACGACTTTGAAGGCTTTATCCTTCCTGATATTTTTCTAACTCTGAGTCTTGAAGAAGACTCTTGCACGCACTCCTTGCAGAAAATTTCAAACACCCTCAAGTGTTGAACTTCCTTCAAATTTGTGCACTCCCTACAACATCAGTCTCTCAATACTTCATTCAAGTTACAAAACCTGAAACTCTACTCGGCCTGCACACACCTTGCACGACTCCTGTTCCTAGCTGCACTTTTGAGGGAATGAGAACAAAAGCTATCTTATCTGAGCTTTCAGAGACAAACCTCTGAACCCTTTTTCAATGCACTCCTTGCGGACAATTCAACTGCACTCCTTGCAAGAACTCTTGCTCAGATAGAGAAACAATTGAAGCTCATTTCCCTTACTCTCTCTCTCTCTTAGATTTCAAACATTCAACAAGAAATCATTCATACATAGCATAAAAGCAATTGCATGATAGAAAGAGTAAAACCATGAACATACCATTTAGCATACCCATACAAGAAACAAATACAATGCCATGAATCTGAATTAAGACTTCTTCTATTAATTCAAATATCTGTACATGGGTGTTTTTCAAACACGGTTTCTCTGTTCCAGCTCTGTATGCTCTTCTCTCTTGGTAATGTTCTTCACTACTACACAATAATACAATGAGGGTGTCTATATCTCGTTTCCCTCTTTCCTTCTAAACTATCTAATCTAGGAATTCAATTCTACCTAGTTGCATTAACTATCATAAATGCCTTCTACCTACTAAGGAAGAGAGTGGATCGCTCAAGGTCCGTTTACATTTTACAAGTGTGCCTCCACTTGATGACTTCATTAATGTTTCAAGATATTTTCAAAATTTGCGTTGGGCGCTTTTCCAGTTGTCTTTTGTCTCTGCGCTAGCTTGCTTTAGATGCTCCTGCATCATACTCCCTTGCTTGAAAATTTTCATGGGCTTCTATCCATGAGCTCATGCATAGTCTATCCATGCCTCTGGATCTCTGCTTCGTTCCCTCAGCTGGCATATTCAATTGGATGGCCCTTCCACTTGACCAAATATTCAAAGTATTGCTTTCACCTGGTCTTCTTGCCGACCCTTTTGTCCAGTATGCGCTCCATCTGCGGCTTTTCTGCAACTAGCATCTGTTTTGTCCACTAGACCTCTAGCTATTCATTTCCTGCTCCTACTTCCTCATCTTTATATGGGTACAAATTTGAGATATTGAATATCAGAGAAATTCCGATCCCATCGGGTAATTCAATCTCGTAAGCATTTTCCCCAAATTTCTTCAAGACCTTACATGGTCTGATTTTCTTCATTTTCAGTTTATTATAAGTTCCTCTCGGGAATCTTTCCTTTCTCAAATGTGCCAGAATCAAATCACCAACCTCAAATTGAATTTGTCTCCTATGTTGATCTTCTCTGCACTTATATTCCTGGCTCGAACTCTGCAATCGCTCCTTCACTTGGCTGTGAAGTTCCTTCATCACCTCTGCAAAATCTTCTGCACTAGCGCTACTAGTCATAGTCGGTTCTGAATCTCTCAGCTTAGAAATTCCTCTCAACTATATGCCATAGACAATCTGAAATGGACTCTACCTCATGCTTTTATTAACTGAGTCGTTATAAGAAAACTCCGCCTGTGTTAATATGTTGTCCAACTGGCTGTGGTGTTCTGTCACCAAGCTTCTCAGCAAGTCTCCCAGACTTCTGTTTACCACTTCTGTCTGTCCATCCATCTGAGGATGATAAGCCGAACTAAATGATAAGTTAGTTCCCAGCTTCTTCCATAAGGTCTTCCAAAATTGTCCTACGAACTTAGTGTCTTGATCCGAAACTATGCTCCTTGGTAAGCCATGAAGTTGAATGAATTCGTTGAAAAACATATTCACAATGTGAGTTGCGTCACTGGTTTTCTGACATGGAATGAAGTGTGCCATCTTGGAAAATCTATCCACCACCACAAAGATTGATTCAAAACCTCTTTTTGTTCTTGGCAACCCCAATATGAAATCCATGTTGACTGCATCCCACGGCCTCTCAAGTATGGGAAATGGTTGATAAAACCCTGTATTCTGTCTCCTTCCTTTCGAATGCTGACAAATTTTGCATCTGTCCACGAATATCTTGACGTCTTCTCGCATTCCCGGCCAAAAATATGACTCATTCAACTTTGCGAACGTCTTTTCATGACCAAAGTGACTGGCCAATCCTCCACTGTGTTTCTCCTTCAGCAAATTCTCCCTCATGGATCATTTAGGAATAAAAAGTTGATTACCTTTAAACAGTAATCCTTCTTGGATCATGTATTCTGTCCATTGGATTCTATCTCTGAGAATTGGATTCTCAGTTGCCTCATACGCCTCCTTAAAATCCAGATCATCTTGATACATCTCCTTGAGATCATCAAAACCCAATGTTTTGACTTTGAACTCCTGCAATAGAAAACACTTCCTACTCAAAGCATCAACAACTTTGTTAGCAGTACCAGAAATATGTTTAATCACAAAAGTGAAGTTCTGCATATATTCAACACATTTAACATGTGTCTTATTCAACTTTTCTTGTTGAGTCACAAATTGCAGTGCATGATTGTCACTGTATAAGACAAACTCCTTGGGAATCAAGTAATGCCTCCATTTCTTCAATGCCTGAATGATAGCATAAAACTCCTTGTCATACGTGGAGTATTTCACCTTGGCTTTGTTATCGCATAGTTTGTAGGAAGGGTTTAGGTTAGCTTGAGTCAAGGCTTCAAACTGGCGTAACAGGAGCTTCCCCACCCACTGTCACCTCAATGGGGAGCTCTTTCTATTTAGGATGGCTGGTCCAAGGGAGATGTCCCTATGTAATCTGGTTTTCTGAAGGGAAAAAGGTTTAATGGATCAAGGTAAGAGATTCCCTTTCACAGATTACTGCCAAAATGAGATAGTCAAAGGAGATCTTCCACTGAATGGCACCTGTTTGCGAGACAAGACAAATAACTATAGAGCATGCTGCAGTGGTTAGTACTTCAATATGTCAATGACTATCTTCAAAGTATATTATGAGCAATGATCAAATGTAATTATTGACGAAGTCAATGATTACTAAGACTTATATTACTTCTTCAATAAGTACACCAAGAGATAAGAGCATTCAATGTACACAATTAAATCCTTGTATTATGTCACAATGCAATAAATATCTCAAATCAGCTCATATAGATATTGTTGCTGCATCACTAATATTGTTGCTACTATAGATGTGACGTCAAGCATTAATTAATAGGTCAAATTGAAGACAATGAGTGGAACGTTTTCTTTAATAGGCTTACAAATGTAATTAATGACTCAAAGTCTATCAAATGAGGTGAGAAAAGTCACAACATTGCAAGCCAAACAAGAGATCAAAGTAATGTGACGTCACCTATATAATTTATGTTGTAGGGTTAGGGTTAGCTAGCCAAGAAGTGGACGTTTTAGCTAAGACAACCAATGAAATTTTATGAAACCTCTATGGCTATGATAAGATGACTAGGCCACAATATTCTATCCAAACACAAGTCCTAAATCAGCAAGACGTCATCTCATTAGGGTTAGTTCTAGTCGCTAGGGTTAGATGCTAGGTTAATTTAGGGTTTCAAATTGAAGAGTTTGAAAGAGAGTTTAAGTACAAACAAGCTCAAGGTTACTTCTAGACTAGTGCCTTGGGTTAATGGAGTCAATTGAAGTGAGACTAATGGTTTTGGAGAGATTCAAACCTAAAGACAAGAGGGTTAGGGTTTGATGGTGTTGCTATGGCAAGGCCACCAAATCAAAACCCTAAGAAGAGAAGGCTTATTTAGGTGTAGCTAAAGCTAGGCCTAATGCTTCCTCTTCTTTCCTTAAGACTCCTTTGGCAAAATGGCTAGCTCATAAACACAAACCTATGGCTGAAAAGTGTTGCTTAGATACAAGGCTTTTCAAAACCCTAGAAGCAAACCCTAGGTGTAAAACAAATTAGGCCTAGGACGCCTTCTTTCTTCAATTTGTGTTCAAAGCTAACTCAAGAAAAGAGATGGCTAGTGTAGCTATGGCTAGCCTAAAACCTTCTCTAATCAA
>CBVK0100135851.1:0-14200 GCA_900067695.1 Picea abies
GAAAGTGGGACCCTCAGTGTATGTAATTCACCTTACCTAAGCAAGAAGAGATTCATCTCTAAAAACTTGGATAAGAAACAATTTAATCATCTTGGGATGTATTCTTTTATGTGTTCCTTTCTTCAAATGAGATCTAAACTATACTTATATCACTTTTATTTTAAAGGTAATTTAGCCAAGGGGGGCCTATTAGTCAAAGTGATTATGAAAATTTTTGGCCACTATCCTATAATCATATTAGACTCACATCCATCCCTTTCTCCTAACTTTGATCCACAATAGATTGGATAAGACTTAACACCAAATCACTAATAGATCTAAGCTATTACTCATGACTCCACTTTTTCATCATAACTACTTTTCCATGGATAAGAAGTGTGAAGCATAGGCCATGAAGTTTATATTGTATAGTAGGAACTTAGGAATTGAAGAAGGATGGAACGTCAGGGAATGCTTGATCGAGTGAGGAATACCATCAATTTTGAAAATCATTGTTGCATGAGGACATGCAATGACTTAAGCATGGGGGAATGTTGAGTCTCCATTTTGACACCTTTATGCAATGACTTAAGCATGGGGGAATGTTGAGTCTCCATTTTGACACCTTTATGACCCTATATTACCCTCTATAGGAGCCTATTTTACCTATGTTATGTGTATATAGTTGACTATTTCCTCCACAAATACATTTGATGGCCTTGTCCATATGCATAGAGAGGCAACTCATGATTAAGGCACAATTTGTTTAGTTTTATTGAGTTAATTCGATTAAATGTTTGATTTTGTACCTCACTATTCTGGTACTACATCTATAGCGCATTCTGGTACTACAACTATGGCATGATCCGATACCCAGTCTATTCTGGTACCAAGGCTCCACCTATTCTGGTACTTAGTATCTTCTAGTACCAAGGCTCCACCTATTATGGTACTTTTGTTGGTCCAGTATTGTAACAACCAACTGATCTGGTACCAATACTCCTCCTAATTCGATACTCTTCACCTCTTCCGGTACCAGCTCCATCCAGTGCCAGCTTTATCTAGTACCAGCTTTGCGCTTCATCTGGTACCAGGTCTGCGCTTCATTCGATACCAACTCTCCACCTCTTCCAGTACTACCATCGCGTTGGTTCAATACCCATAGTAATGAATGTGTTCATCCTGTACTAAACCCTTTCCTACAGGATTATGGTACTAACTGTTCTAATCCGGTACCAACTGTGTTAATCCGGTACTAGACATAATTCAAAATTTTTGAATGTTTCTAGACGAAAATCGTGAACATGGGTTTTGTCTAGAATGATGTTTACATGTAGAAATGTGTGTTATAATTCACCCAACTTGCATGTGTGGAACTCCATCTCAAGGGGAATGATTCTGCCAAAATTAGCAAGAATCTCAAACTGCCAACTTGCGCCTCAATTTTCGTGCATATGGTATCATATCTAGACATTCGAAGATATGGGTTTTGTATAGAATATGGAAAATTGAGTATTACGTGGGAATTTTTTCAAAATTAGAATTGGTTTGGGAGATATGGGTGGAGCCCTAACTCGAATCTAGCCAAATTGATAAAAAACATAGATTTGTGGGATTTATCCTAAAATTGTGAAAATTGTTTTCTTAGTTTGGGGATTTGGTTTCATCCATTACTCCATGGATTTTATGTATAAATAAGACCTTATAGGTCTGAGTAAGGAGGAATTATTATGTTGTAAGATTGGTTCTTGAGAAAATGATACACATGGTTATGTTGAATGAAATGTTGAACTCTTGATTCAATCAATCAATTGAAGGAATGCAAATGCTATTTTGTGCAATTCATGAGTAGAAGTAAAGTGTTTTAGTCTGCAATTCCTTTAGATGCACCTTGTTGGTTCAGCAAGGGCGCACCGCCCCAACCAAGGTAATCCTCCATGTACATGTCTTTGTGTGTTGTGAGTTAATTGTGTGAGTATGAACATTTAATAGTGGTGTGTTATAAATGATTTTAAATGAATTTTAATTACAGTACAGATTTATTTGATTTTGAATCAGTGTGAGTAAATGGTTACACAACAAACAAAATAGATAATTTCATTTCTATTTCTGCAGATTTCTATTTAATAGATAAGAGTTTGATAGATGTGTGGTATCGTTAAGTAAGCAAATGATGTTGTTTTGAATTTATGACTGTGTTATTCTCAATAAGTATAGGAACCATCGGACTTCATCTCTCACGTTCATGCACCATATAATGAAGTGTCTAAATCATATTGATTGTTTCCTATATTAAAGAAGGTTTGATTGGCATTGATAGGGTTATGCTTGATTTTTTTCTAAGAGTGAATCAAGTGGATTGTTGATTATTGTTTTCAATTTCTATAGGGAACAAGATCTTAAGTTCATCTCTTCATTTCATGAGCCTGTAATGAACATACTTGTCACCTAAGAAAGAGCCTTTTCAATTGAGTGTTTTCTTGAGAGTTTTACTATGAGCTTTATCTTTTGTTATCGTTGAAGTGTGCCTAGACTTGATTGCTAGTTGTTGTTAAGAGTAATAGATACATATAACTAAGTCAAAGTCAATCTTTCCATTTCATGAGCTTGTGAATGGACAAGTCATTATCTGAGCAAGATCTTTCGAATGCATGATTGCTAAGATTTTGTTTGCAAGTTTTTCTTTCTAAATTTTGAAATGAGTGGAGAATTTTATTTGAAAAGTGTGAAAATAGAGTATTTTGTTATTGATGGTTTTCTTATCTAAACTATACTAAACGAACATAGGAAACTATCTGTTATTGGCACATATAGTGCATCAAATCCACTGATTATGAATCTCGGTTGATAATTTATGTTTGGTAATATATTATGCATATAATTGCACCAACACCTCCAACATCTCCTAGTCACATATCTCCATATACATCAGCTATCTTGGGTGTCCCTCATGCACCTCCATCAACTGGTTCTTATCTACCAACCCACCAACATCCTCTAGCAAAGTAGTTGAAGTAAAAATCTAGCTCTATGTTTAGATAGATGTAGTCAATCCCCGACTAGTCTCATCAAGAAACTCCTCTAATATGGACCCTGATTCCTGAAGGGTTGTCTACGTGCCTTCCAAGAATCCTCGTGTGCTCATCAACTCATGAGTGAGTTGGTCCACCTCAATATCCTTCTCCCCCAGTGCCTTGTGATACATCTCGCCAACCTCAAATAGGTAATCTCTATCCATGAAAAATTGTTGGTAGTTGTCCCTCATCATAGTCACTCTATCCCTGAGTGTATATAAGTCATCAATGGCAAGACCCCCATATTAACTATCATGTGCCATCGAGGCCCTCCAAAAACAACCTCCAACTAATGTGTGTGTATAATTAATGCATCTAGTGGCTACCATGATCATGTCCTCACTGACTCTCAACTATCCTGTCAAGTGTCGTGACTCCTGATCACAATCTTGATGAGGTGTTATCTCATGCCTCTCACTACTAGTGGAAACAATGGAATCCCCAACAACACAGTCCTCAAAATATAAGGCATTGAACTTCCCACTGTCCACTATGCTACTGAGTCCTCCTGTATTCCATTGCACACAATCACCAACTGCTACCCCCATCTAAATCGCATTGTATCCTGTATGGGCAGCTCTATCCTCCTGTGTGCTCACTCTGCTAATGTCATCTGCAACTGGATCCCATATAGATGTGTCCATACATGAGATATGGTCATCCTGACCAATAAGTAGTGCATCATCATCACTGTAGATCGGTCCTAGAAGTGAGTATCCCAACAAGTTGTTAATATCCACAACTTGATCTAACAAAAGTCTCCCCAAAATAGGTGACTTTCTCTCCTCATACTGATAGGTATGTGTATCATCAACTGGCTCCAATCCATGCCTCTCCTCCTAGGTCTATATATCCATATGTCTCTTGTATTCAAATTCTACACATGACTCCTCTACCACCTTCAGAATGCTATTGATATCTTCCTATGTCATGTCTATCATAAATTTCTGAGAAGGTAAGGATTGTGTCATGCTCAACTCCATGGGAGGAGAAATATCCCCCATGACCTCATACTAAGTGATAACACATATGAATCCTCACACATGTCATCACTATGTTGAAGTGTTTAGTCCTCAACATTGGTTGATAGGACTACTAAATCTCATGCACTGTCATCTTGTCCATCCAACTATCCATCAAATGCATAGGAATCACTAGCCTCATCGGACTACTCTAAATAGGCATCTATGGTTGCATCCTCATTGTAACACACCCAACCTTTGAGTGACTTTCCTAGGGATGGGGAATCAAAATTTCATTCTACTTAAGTGATCAAATCCTTCATTTTGGGTTTCTACCACACTCTACTCATCTAGAGTTTTCTAACCAAGGTCTCCATGCTAAAACCCGAGCTCAAAACCGACATATATACATTTCTGATGTTCTTCGGGAAATCATTGGTTGGGGTGCCACATGGATCCACCTCACATGTGTTATTTCCAAGTTCCTTCCTCCACGGTGGAAGACCATCCACTACCTGATCCCATGGAGGGACTTACTCTCTTTCTCCTATATCAGTTGTGGAGGAATTCGACGCTCCAATGCTTCATGCCTCTTTACTATCTACGCACGAGACCACCTGGAGTTTCGAAATTCTAAAGTCTCGTAAGATCACCACATGGCTCAGGCCTCCAGGTTGATCAGTCTCTCTATCATACTACATCCTAGACCATCCAGAGTCCCGAAGTCCTGGAGTCCCAGTCACTTCACCAACCACGTTGTCTAGGTGGACACATATCAGGAACTGACACATAGGAGAGGACAGGGTGACATGTGTTACGTTCCAATGTGCCTATAGGGTACGTGATGCACATGAATTCGGGTGACATGTGTCACGTCAAAATGGGGTCCACGTTACCCTGGGTGATGTCATTTCACCTCGTCACCCCGAAATGACAGGCTTCTACATTCCTCAGACCTCACGATTGAGATCTGGTCATGTAGACTTATAGATCTATGGCTCTGGTTACCTCGTGGATTCGGTGTTCGAGAGTATTGCTATGAAAAATCCTCTCACCTCCTGAAGTGCTCAATCTTTGAATTAAAGGGGCTAGCACCATGCATCCCTGATATATCGATGACTGGGAAGGGATTCAAAGGATCCCTCGATCTACGGTTCTGGGTCCTTCACGTCTCCGACCTTTGAGGTTTCAGATCCTGGTTTAGTTGGTGAGATAGGTTCACCCAAACGCCCATCGTTGGTCAATATTATAGGAAACCGAGTCTCTTGGTTACCTTCGACTCGTATAAGGCTGGTAAGGTTGGTCTTACTCCGAAATCCTGGACTTCTAGAGCTCCGAGGCCAAGGGGACATAACTTTCTTAGGCTTAGCCCAAGGTTCTTAGGTATTGGTCATATGGGTCCTTTTGAACAGATCTCATCGACTTGTCTTCCAAATGAAGGGACCTCCCCTTTTTAATGCTTCCTCCTCACTATCCTTCCTGAGATTTTACCATAAAATGGTTAATGACTTGGGTATGGAATTCTGATCGCACAGCAAGGGGTCTAGAAGAGGCATCCTCTTCAGACGGATAGGATCAGGTCATCACAATATCTCCTATCTTGGTCGTCTAACAAGCTCATGTCCTAGGAAGCCTTGGGAGATAATATAGGCATACAGACTATTGGTTGAAATTGTAAGTTTACAAGGAGAAGTAGGCATGTACATATCATAACCATTCCACACAGAAAACATTTATAAGTACACATATGTATAAATCCAAGCATTCATCCATTATTCCAATTCAGCACATAAAACAGGGAAAATACTTATTAGAACTAGATAAATTGAAGTGACTTCTGAAAGGGGTGCCCATTTCCACCCAACCATAGGCTTAGTCACTCCTAACGAATTTATGACTAGCCACCCCCGAGCTAGACCACGATGCTCTGCGATAAAATCCTTTCTTTTGGCTTAGCGACAATAGGGACAGAGGTTACTCTCCTCCTCCTGTAGGATCTTGGGAATGATTTACATGATACCAAGCAAGGAGGACCAGCCTCATTTATCATCTTGTATCATAACCCCACTAGCCATCTCCCTGTGACCAAAACACTTATTTCCTAGTTCTTCCTTGAACCCGAGAGCTTTCCCTCTCATCTTTACACTCTCTGCAGGTCATCCTCCACCCACCACACCTTCCTTTCTTGCCTCCTTCAACAAGGTTGTGTGTGGATCAAATTCCCATCATGTGGTGAGGTCTGGAAACCTTACATATGGGTTCTCTGCCCCATCCCCTCATTAACTCTTGAGGAGGTCTTCCCACCTACCAACCTGATTGTAATTCATTTTTGGGCAGAGGGCTATTCTGGTACTGATAAATTAAATCCAGTAAGGTACTGGTTTGGTGAAGGTTAACACAACCATTCCTGGTCCCCTTCACCATCTATTTTCATAGCATTTGTGGTATTTATTAGTACACCCCCCTTCCAACATTCATGCAACACTTACCCATTTTCTAGTAAATAATAGAATTTACATTAATTGACCTTTTATACAAAGTTCCATCGAATCAAACATTCACACGTATTGTGTTTTCCATAGTCTCTTGGCCATTATAGTTATATTTACAAATTGGGGGAAACATGGTGTTACAATTACCTCCCCCTTAAAGGAACATCGTCCTTGATGTTCTATCTGTCAACATGCTCTGTATATACATAACTGAACAAAAATGGATATGCTTGTCTCATGGCATCCTCCATTTCCCACGAAGCCTCATCTGGGCCAAAGTGTTTCCATTGCACCTTGACCTGTGCAATGTGTTGGCCCTTGACTCAGTTTGGGAGATTCTTGGTCAAGTTGACCATTTTGGACTTCGACAGCCTGTCGAAGGCGGAGCGCAAGATGAAGCAAAGATCACAGGATCTCAGCCCCTTTTTGGGTCCTTTTAGGGTTTTGGGATTATGTAATGGGTATGGGATGTCGGCCCATGGGTTTACCCATGTTTAGGCCTATTTTGTATGTATAAATAGAAGTCTAGGCAATGTAAGAAGTAGTGCGCAAGTGTTGTGCAAGTTGGCTAAGTGCTAAGAGTGGGATTTGTGTGATCAAGAAGTGTAAGGCTTTGTGCATACTATGTGAGACTTGTAGAGCCAAGTGAAAGTCATTGTAAGAGACTGTGGAGGGATTTGTGTTGTGACGCAAGGAAGGAGTGTTGGCCCTTGACCAATTTTTGAAGTATACTTGGTCATATTTAACTATTTTGGGACTGCAACAACTTTCCAAAGACAAAGCGCAACGTGAAGCAAGAAAGACCTATTTTTGGGTACCTTTTAGGGTTTTTGGGTTGATGTAAAGGGAAATGGAAGTCAGCCCGTGGGATTACCCACGTTTAGGCCCATTTTGTAATCTATAAATAGATACTTAGGCAATGTAAGTAGGGGGGACAACTTAGTGCAAATGTATAGCTAAAGGCTTAGTGCTAGTAGTTGGATTTGTGTTATCAGATGTGTATCCCAAGTGCTCTGTGCATGATTGTAAGGAGATTGGAAGGCTAAGTGCAAGTTGTTGTGGTTTTGTGCTGAGTGCAAGGAAAAAGGATCTAGCGAGTTGTGCAGATCTTCTTTCCTGTGCGAAGTAAGGGTCATTGAAGCTCTATGTTGTAACTGCTTGACCAAGATAATATAAAGAAGAAGATTTTGTGGACGTAGCCCCAGGGTGGGGGTGAACCATGGTAACTCTGTGTAATGTGCTCTGTGTTTTGACCTAAGTGTTGCTTCCTTTTGGCTAAGTGCTTGTTGTGATTAAGTAGATCTAGTTATGCTCTGTGCTTATGATATAAGAATGAATGTTAGATTTGATATATAAGATGTTAGTGCTTGATCTATTGAATCTAATCTATGTTTTGTGGCCAAGTACTGAATCATATTTAGTCTAAGTATTCACTGCGATACTTTGTGCCATCTGTGAAGTACCATAAGTGTTAAATATAGATGAATGATCTATGCTAAGTGCCTTGTAGTAGGTATAATCGCAGATCGATGTCCCAACTAAGGTTTCAGACACTTGAGTCCTGAACCTATCCTTGCCTCTACCTTGGGTGAGACTTCATATGCTTCGTAGGTGTTGCCGAAAGGGCCGATAGTTAGGGATTTTTTGGTGCGCTCTTGAGCATTGAACCCCGGTTTTGCCCCTGTGCCAACAAATGGTTCCGTTGCCGAGACCTGAAACTGTGATTGTTGGGAACTGAGGAAAAAGAAATGTTGTGCAAAATAAATCTCTATGCGTAGATATGTTGCCCTAGTGCACAACATTTTACTCGACCTATGCATCTTTGTGCCAGGAATAAGGTCAAATCTGAAGAAAGGAAGATCAGATCCGAAGAAAAGAAGTGAGATATGAATGATATGTGCTCTAAGAAAAGTAAAAGTGGAAATTTCCGAAAGAAATAAGTTAGATCTGCAGAAAAGAGGTAAGATCTGTAAGCTTTTTTCTCTAATAAAGGTAAGAATAGTCAAAAGATCTTAGATCTGGAAGCTTTGTGCTCTGTAGATAAGTGAATTTTTTTTGTTTCTAGAACATGGATCTAGGTATGTTTGATAGATTTTGTCCTAGCTTAAAAACTAGGGAATTAATAGATGAAAGAAATTTTGATATGAATAGATATGATAAGTATAAAGATATATATGTTATACCTATGCATAGAAAGAATGTCTGGACCAACAAGTGGATGCAGGATCCTAGAAAGAAATTTTTGCAGGCCAGCCATTATGATCCTAGCGTGCAGTACAAGAAGAGTTGGGGATCATTGAAGAGAAAGAGAGGATTAACTCTTTGTTACAGTTGCAAAAGACCAGACCATATTTCTAAGGAATGACCTGGGAGAAACCCTAGTTGCCTCTGTTGTAAATCTATGGACCATGAAGTATTGGATTTCCCTAGAATGATTGCTAGACTTGAAAAACTGAATATGGAACAAGAAAACTCTGAAGGAGATCAAGAGACTAAAATTATGGAAGAACCCCAGAAAGAATCAGAGATCATGTTACTGAAAATAAAATGAACCCTAGATGATCATAAGGATGTCAGTTTGTCAGAAATATTCAAAGAACAGGAGAAACTCAAAGTAAGAATAGGAGACTTTGACATTGACTGTGTCCTGGATGAGGGAACACCGATGAATATTATGACAAAAATAACTTGTGAAAACCTAGGAAGGCCTGCTCTGGTCCCTTCACTAGGAACCATCGGATTATTTAAAGGCAAAATGGTAACCCTATGTGGCAGAATTACCCAGATAGCTATGAATACCCATGGAAATTCGACAAAGGAAGAGTTCAAAGTCATTAGATTTATTGAGAACCGTTCCCCATTTCCATCTTTGCTAGGAAAGATGTGGATTGAAAAAGACCAGTTCCGGAGGAAAGAAGAAAAGGAAGCCCTAGAACAGAAGAAGAAATAACTCATGGAATTTATGACTAGAAGGATTTCCTACTTGATGGAGGAACAAGAGAACAAATCTTTGTTGTTAAACACTATCAGGCTGCTATATTAAAGATTTTTAATTACCTGAAACATTGAATTGTCAAACCAGGGTAAGTGAACTTAGAGCTGCTACACTGTATGTGCTGGTAAGATTCTAATTCCCATCTGAAAGTTATTCTGAGAATAAAACACAAACTCACTCTTAAAAACCGAACCCTAATGATTATCTTGAAACTAATCATCTCTTGTTTAATTCATCAAAGGAAAAACAATTATGTGCTTAAGTACAGGTACTTCTATTTCTGAGCCAATGTGATCTACCAAGACTATCTACCATTAGCTTAAACACCTAATCATCATCATTTCTATCTAAGCCATAAAAGAAAGATCATTTTCTAAAATCTTTTAATCTAAACATAAAAAATAGTTCTGAATCTATCCACAGGTAGAAGAAGTAAATGTCCTATTTACCCTACTGGTACTAGAAGCTTCCTTTAATCTTATTGTAACCTAACTACTTTAACATAACATAATAAATCTAAACTCGTACTCCTTTTGAATCATGATCAAATTTAAAACTAGAAACAGACTATAAGCTGACTATCCTAACAGAACAGAGTAAGCTAACTATCCTAATCAAGACAGAGTAAATCTAAACTCACATTTCCTTTAAATCATGTTCAGATTGAAAACTGGAAACAGAGAAAATCTAGTTGATTCTTTAATTTATTCAGGAATAAATAACGCATTCAACATTTGTCAATATATGAGATTTTATCACACTGGAAATGATACAATCCTAAGAATGGTTAAGAAAGAATCTAACAAAGTAATTCTCAAACTCAAATAAACTAACTTACATGCAGATTCTAAAATACTGAAATAAACTAACTCTAATATGGAAAAGAGACAGTGACTTGAACCTGTTGGCGGGCCCAACCAAGAGGTGAAATCGCTGAAAAGGAAACTAGAGATACTCAGGTCAATCCATGCAAAAAAATGTTCATACTTCACGCTCCATAATTCATAAAATGAATCAAATCATTTGACAGAAAATAACATAACGCATAGCAGATTTGTATTATCAAAAATTGTATCACATAGCATATTGTAACCAACGTTTCTTGAGAGCGATCCTCTGTTTATATAGATCCTATCCAAAGTAGTTTTAAACAAAGGTGCATTAATCTAAACGGATCTCAGATCCGAAAATGACTCATAGTCAGTTAAAACGAACTTCACAACTTCATGACACACAGTGTCAAGAAGTGTGGATCATAAAGCATTCTAATAAATCGGTTCTACAATCTTTCCCTGAGTCAGCATATTGAGTTATGACTCAATCTATCATATGAATCGAACTGTCAATCCACTCTAGCCATGTCGTGCAAGTCTTCGGCAACTTCTTGGATATCTCCACTAAGTGCGAGCTAGTACCTGGTACTAGTAAGTTCTGTTTCAAAGGAACAGTACCTAACTCATGCCACATTAGTATCAACATTAGTTTAAAATATCAAAATACATTAAAAATAACTTGAATCATAAGAATACCTTGAATAGCCCCATTTAGTTGCAAAAGGATGTCAAATGTGTCATGGTAAGGCCAGAAGGAAATGATACTAGATATGAAAATGGGGGTCTTTTTGAAATGATATAGGAAAAAATATAGTCAAAACTGGAGACTGACATTCCCCCAAACTGAAGTCTTTGCCTGTCCTCAGACAACAAAAAGTCAAAAACTGAGAGTCATCAGAGTGTTGCAGTAGCGGCAACCAACATTTGCAATTTCTCATGTTTCTTCATGCTTCTGATTTCCTTCTTAAGGACTCAATTAATGATGAGGTGCTTCCTGGCAATCTTCTGCAGTCTCATGTTCCTCTGGAAAAGACCTTTATTCTTTCATTTTAATCGTTCAATATTGGACAAGAAATGAGTTTGCCTGAGTTTCATGAGTTAATTTTCTATTTTGATGTGCCGATCCAGTATGGTGTATTCATGTAACTTATCTTTCAACCTGTGATTCCTGCTTTCTAATCTGGCTACCATTGGTCTCAAGGATTTACTGGAGGAAATTTCACAGTAAGATTCAAATGTTTTACCATGTCCTTGTTGTGTTTGAGGACTGGACGCGTGAGTGAACTCATCTGGTCTTTGATCATGGGTGTCGACTGGGCTGAGTTCAGGAGTAGGATCGTCATACACTTGATCAGGGTTGTTTATTGGGCTGAGTTTAGGAGTAAACTCTTTATACACTTGATCAGGATTGTCGACTGGGCTAAGTTCAGGAGTAGGCTCGTCATACACTTGATCAGGGTTGTTAACTGGGCTGAGTTCAGGAGTAAACTCTTTATACATCTGAGCAAGGGTATCTGTTGGCATTTGAATTGGCTTGTCCTGCTCAATTTCTTTGGGCACATTAGCTTGCCGATTTACTTTACGGACTTTTCGAATCAGTTGGGAAAGAATCCAGGTCATTTCAGAGGACTCTGGAGCCTCCTCATGATCCTCCAAACTTTGTAATCTTTCCTGTGGTGGGTAACTGGGTACAGAGTTATCCATTCCTGACAGTGTGCATGTGCATTTTCATTTGGGATTTCTCCTAGGTTTGTCAGTTAACTCTTCCAGTTGTTCCACATCAATAATATTCATAGTACTTGGAGGAGAAATCGAAATTTCAACATTCGCTTATGTAGGAACAGTGTTTTCCACTCTGTCATGGCTAGTTTCCACACCATCGGAACCATGGACATCAAATGAATGTTCTATACCAGGATTATCATCACTGGCTTCAATTGTGCAGTCTGGTGTATTCTTAGGGTCATCACAGATTTCGGTCAGGTTTTTAACACCCTTTTTCTTAGAGTTCGACTTCTTCTGTGGAGGAGCGGACTTAACATTTTTATCTCTAGATTTGTCAGAGGTTAGGGTTCTTACAGCGAACATATCCCAAGTTTCTTGTTTGTGGGACAATGCAGAATTAATCAATATCTTGACAAGACCAAAATGAAATAAACTACCTCTAAAATCTTTGGCCTTGTGGACCTGTTTTGCCATTTTCTTTAAACTCTTCAACAGAAAGTAGGGTATGTTCATCAAATGGTTACCTTTGAAATGTAGGAGGAGTCGGGCATGACATGGAAACACAATTGTATACCGTCCTTCGCAAGTGAGGTAGCATTGGAGGATAGCTAGCAACTGAGCCCATTTTGGTTCTAACCATGACCTTGATGTGCCCTCTAACCATTGTAATTTCCGGTACTGTGGTTGCAGAAGCTACGTGTAGAGCTTCTTGTTGATAGGCTGGCCCTTCGTCCATTTCTGACCAGTGTTGGGTAATTGAATTGCTTCAGAGATGAATTTTTCTGTGACTTCAAACTCTAGCTCACCCACCTTAGCTATTCCACCATGAAAACGCAGAGTGAACTGAAGCGTGATTGAATCATCATACCCATCGAATTTCTTGAAAAATGGCTCCCATCCAGCTTTCTGGAAAATGTGTTTGGTGGATTCATACTCAGGAAGGGCCTCCAAGTCTGCAAAGGTCTCAGGTTCGTGACAATTTGCCACCATAATTTCACTCGGTATCACAGGAAAGGTCCACAGGTGAGTAGCGGAATTAGATGAGGGCAACAAAAGAATAGAGTATGATGTGTGAAGTAGTCGTGAGATGAATCATAGAAGAAAGTTTGAATTGTCGTGAGGATCGATAGCATGTAAGGAAATGATGATGGTTGTACATGCTTGCAGAATATTATCATATATGAATCGTGTCGAACTCAGCCAAGATAATGTAGTGCATTTCCATGATATGAAATGTCAAGGTGGATTGGTTTATTAGGTACAGAGTATAGGTACAATGAAACATTATGGAGTAACGAGGCATTCCCAGTTCAAATTATTAATATGTAATTTAATGCATTAAACCAACATGAAACTAAGCGTACCTGAATTAGATTACCTTTCCCCTTGTTATGCATTTCTTACTGTAGAGATCTTTGAAGTCAAGTCTGTATCTGGAGAGCAAAAAAATTCTAATTTGAATTTGTATTTCTGATGACCACTGTAGCTGATAGATTCTGTGCTGGCACTGACTAGTACTGATGAAATAACCCAAAATCTGCATAGAAATTTGAACCAATAATATCTTGCTAAGAAAAAGACTTTCTGTTCACGAAAGAAAATTATCTGATGATTATCCCTGAACCTGACTTTTGTTCCTTCCTGAAAGGGATCAATTAAAATCATGTCTTCAACAGCTTCAAAGCTTAAACCTATGGTACAATTCTTATTTGTGTGAGTAAATGTTATGGAGTCGAACACAAAAAAGAAATCATTGGATTACCTGCCATTAATGAATGTCGTTAACCAATGCGAGATGACCCACCAGTGATGTCAATGGGCCTCAAGGTACCTATAGTACATCCTAACAGGTACGAATAAAGGTCTTGGTGTCGAGTCACCTGTAGGATCTATCAACCAAGAGGCATTGATGTATTCCCATGGTTGTTAGCAAGGAAATCTACCATTGAGGCATGCAGAGTCCAGGGTACTAAATAGTCTCTAATCCCTACTCCAGATAAGGTGTTGGTGTCAATGGAGTGAGATTTGTTGGAAGGTGGACCTTAACGTATTCCACATCATCCAACACGAGTGCAGATAGAAATCTTCCAGACATAATTTTTGGAACAATAATCACTTACTTGTGGATTTTATGAGCCCA